>JAHKKF010516881.1:8742-37995 GCA_019740295.1 Labeo calbasu | reverse complement strand
AAGCTCTGCCATTACAGCTTTTACCTCAGATACTCTGTTAAAAACATCAGTTTGGTTTTTATTAGCATGTCTATTGCGCTAATATCATGTGTTTTAAAACCATATTAGTTTAAACTAGGGCTGGCAAACGATTAATTGTGATTAATCGCATACAAAATGTAAGTTTGAATTTGTCTAATATATGTGTACTGTGTGTAATTATGATGTATAAATACACAAAAATTACTGTATATATTTAGGAGAAATATGTTAATTATGTACAACATATTTTTATTTATATATAATATAAATTCTATAAAAAATATAATAATACATGTACATGTAAATATTTCTTAAATATATACATGAATGTGTTTGTATTTATATATACATAATAATTACACACATAAGTACACACACATATATTAGGCAAACTCGAACTTTTATTTTGTATGCGATTAATCGCGATTAATCGTTTGCCAGGCCTAGTTTAAACTTCTGATGTAGGGTTTTCTGAGCGCACACATTCGAAACGCGCACAGAAAGCGGCTGTCACACGGCGAGTACTAAACTGAGTTCTCTTTCATGTCTTATTGCGCTGTCAAATACACAGAAGTTTATATTAAAAACTCACAGGAATTACAAAAACAGTTATGTCTGTGAAGGTGAACAGCTGGGAAAGAAATCACATGTTAATATTTGATCTGTGTGGCAGCAGCGTAATATACAGTAAACAAATCTTAAATGCACTACTTTCTTGTCTCCTCTGAGGCTG
Organism: Labeo calbasu; assembly: GCA_019740295.1. Taxonomy (NCBI): domain Eukaryota; kingdom Metazoa; phylum Chordata; class Actinopteri; order Cypriniformes; family Cyprinidae; genus Labeo; species Labeo calbasu. The sequence goes on along the minus strand of JAHKKF010516881.1, from coordinate 37,241 downwards.
GAACTCTAAATAGTGCAGGTAATGACAGAACAGTTAGCATGCTTTGCTTGAACTTTTGCCATGACGTTAGAACTGGTACACCATTGTCGCTTGCGAAAACACAGTGGCGGCAGTGGGCTTGTTTTTGGCATGTTTCATCACAAGCTTGCAGAGGTAGGCTTACCAAAAAATGTACTGGGTTGTTCTTTGTCATGTTTTCTGGTTTGGTAGATGCACTGGGGACCTGATTATAGCACTTAAACACAAAAAAAATCAGATTTTCATGTCACCTTTACGTCACCTTTACTGTTTTTATGTTGCTTTTATAGAAGCCTATTTCAGGCACATAATGAAAAGAAAACTGAAAATTGCAACTTTTTATCTCACAATTCTGACTTTTTTTCGGAGCTGCGAGATGTTAACGCTTAATCAAAATAAATAAACTCAATTTTGAGTTGCACTTACCTTTTTTTCATTCTGCGGTGGAAATAAGCTTCCATGCTTTTTTGAAGCTCTGCAGCTTGTGGTCACCACATGATTCATTCTACTGAAAGAGCAGTGTGAGCATTCTTTAAAATATCTCCATTTGTTGTACCACAGAAGAAAGAAAGTCACGGGTTTTGAAAAATACGAGGGTGAATAAGTAATGCAAACATTTTCATTTTTCGTAGCATAGGTATTGTTATTTTCTTTACATTATGTTTATTCTGAGTTAAACCTATATTTAGTTATGTCCAAGATTAATGCTGTTTTTAAGACAAAGAATGAATTGTTGAGTTGAATTTTGGCTGTTTTTGTAAATGAATGGACCTGGCTGGCTAAGCTGACATTTTTGTTTCAAATCTTTCCGTTGTAGGAGGGCTTACGGACTCTTTGCGTGGCTTATAAGAAGCTGACTCATGAGGAGTATGAGGAAACATGCCGTCTCCTCAACAGCGCTAAGCTAGCTCTGCAGGAGCGTGACAAGAAACTGGCTGAAGCTTATGATGTCATTGAAAAAGATTTCATCCTGCTTGGAGCCACGGCTGTGGAAGATAGGTGAATTACTGCTACCTGACTCATTCATCCTGATTAACGTTTACCAAATACCACAAATACCATCTAAGTGTGATTGACTTGATTAAAAATTCTTCAGCTGAAGTGAATCAAACTTGATTTCAAAGTTAAGAACTTAGCAGAAGCTGACAGAGTGGAAACCATTTAATGTTCAGTATTCAGTCGTCAAATCCAGAATGCAAATAACTCTGACGCTAAGGTTGGAAAATATCTTAAACATACAGTAGATACAGTGGGATAAAAATGTCTGAGACTACCATTGGAAATGGGAAAAATGTCATAGAAAAAATTCTTAGTATTATTATGAATTTTTTAAACAAATAATATGTGAATAATTGTGCAAAAAAAAAATTAATTAAAAAAAATCTTATTATTGTTATCCATTTTTAATTGTATTGAAAAAATCTTATCCAGCATGATTTTGAATCACATATTTTCATTGTAGTCTTAAGACTTTTGAACTCCACTGTACATTCCTAGCAATTTACAACAGGTTTGTAACTACAGAGGAGACACTATACAGAATCAGGCAAGCACTGTTCATTTTTCAAGCTGTTTGTTAAAGTCATTCATCTGTGAATATGTAGATTACCCATCAGTACTAAGAATTAGGGCCACTTTTCCTCTCGCTGCTGCCTACTACAGCATCATAAAATCCATAGGGTCGAAACATAAAACCGTGACGTCCGATGCATTTCTGAGCAAGTCCGATATTGCTTTCCAAATTGCATGTTGCCGTAAAAACATCAACATGTTAATAATAACTTGCGTTTTCCATTAAGTGCATTATGCCTAAATACACAAGGTACATTTCTTTGAACTGAAATGGAGAATGGATGTGCATTAGCAATATTAGATAACTGGCTGAACGCCAAGGTTCCGATCGGCCCTACAACTGAACGGAAGAGTTACAGGTCCAGCGTCGGATTGAAGCGCACGTGAGCACCCGCGGCCCTGACAGAACCAGTGTGAGTTAACGTTAATTGCACAGGCAATCAATAGAGTCCATCCGTTAGGCTCCAGTGTCCTGATAATGAGCAGCTAACGTAATTAGACCCCCTCTTGAATCAATCGGGGGCCGACAGACACGGTTCTGATGAACTACTGTTTTGGCTTATGCACTTATGGAGGCCATCCAACCCAATGTTATAAATAAACACATCAATCCATGTTGGACGGCTTAATGAATATGACAGAGCAAACAAATAGTGATTACTAGACGGGAACTTATTTTGTCAGGCTGTGTTGATTAGATGCAATCAGCGCCCTGTAGGCACCAGCCTGTTTGTGTCTTCAAGAGGTCACTCAAGATCATTTGTTATATGCAAATATACAGGAAGCTAATTTGATAAGGGGCATCGTAGGCTGTTTGTAATGTTTGTTTATTTTTTTCAAGTCACCATGAAATGACAATTGACAAACGAATTTGTACTTCTGTAAATGTGGAGAAATTCTGTGGGCTAAAAGGTCGATTCTCTGTAGCAATGTATGATACAAGCAGCTTTTTGTTGACAAATGTGCATGTGAACCCGTTGCAAAATCCACGATCATGTGGTGACTGGATTTGAATTACAGAAATTACTGGATTTCACCCACAAAAATTCAGTTAATGTCACTGCACCCTTAAGGGTTGTGTTTCTGAGTGCAGCAGGATATGCAAGAAGACAAAAGAAGGGTGGGACTTTATTTTTAAATTATGGGAATTTGATTTAATAGAGAAAAGTGGGTGTTCTGTGCCAGAATAGAGTCTGACTTGAATGTAAGTCGACAGTGGATTGTAAAGAGGATATAATCAATGTTACATTAAAGTTATTCTGCATTAAATTACTGTTATATTAGTGTCAGCTATTGCCAAGATTTTAGAAAGGCTCCATTTGCTAACAGCAGCCTAATATGATGCCTTATATTTATGAAAGCCTGTTTCCATTACTGAATAAAAAAGAAAAAAAAAGGTAATTGCAACTTTTAATCTGACAGTTTTGACTTTTTTTCTCAGAATTGCATGATACAAAGTCACATTTCTGACTTTTATTCTCAGAAATGAGATATATACTGGCAATTGTGAGTTTTAAAGTCAGAATTATGAGATATAGACTTGCAATTCAGAGAAATGAAGTCGGAATTTCAAGATATAAACTCGTAATTCTTTTTTTTTTTTGCAAGTTTATATCTCCCATTGTGTTTTTTTTTTTCTCAGAATTGCGAGTTTACATCTCCCATTGTAATTTTTCTCCTCAGAATTGCGAGTTTATAACTTGCAATGCAATTTCGAGTTACCGAGTCAGAATTGTGAAATATAAACGTGCCATTCTGAGGACATATTAGTCTTTTTTCCCCCTCAAAATGGGACTTTATGACTTGCAAATGCAAGTTTATATCCCAAAATTCTGAGGAAAAAGTCAGAATTGCGAGATATAAATTCAGATACAGTCAAAATAGTGATATTATCTTGCAGTTCTGACTTTTTTCCTCAGAATTTTGGGATATAAACTTGAAATTGCAAGGAAAAAAAGTGAGAATTGCAAGTTTTTATCTTACCATTCTGACTATATTTCTCGCAATTGTGTGTTTATATCACTCAGTTCTGAGGAAAAAAGTCAGAAATGTGAGTTTACATCAAAATTCTGAGAACAATAGTCAGAATTGTGAGATAAAAAGTTGCAATAACATTTTTTAGTATTTTTATTCAGTGGTGGAAATGGGATTCTATTTAAATAGTTATTTGGCAATTGGTTTACAACTGGTTTAGCTTCAGTGGAATGTTGTTAAGTGCAATTCATGTTATTAGAATGTTTAATAGGTAGTGTAGTGGAACGTCTTGCGGGTTCTTCCCGGGAGTCTTTGTGAGAATGTCACTTCCTGCGTGGCTGGGCTGTGAGTGAGGTGCAGTGGGGGGTGGAGTCTTAATTATCTGGCAGCAGTGGCACTGTGAATCCTGACTGCTGGGGTGCTTAATTACTGAGTGAAGTGGGCTGAGACATCACACTGCGGTATAAGACCTCCCCGCCACCGAGCCATGCAGAGCACTGTCCATTAACTTTCACTCCAGCACTGCGCAAAGAATAAAGCACACAGGATTGCTCTATACTATGCCAAATCTTGCTGCTGCTACTGTACAGTTGAGACAATTGGGCTGTCAAAGCAACAACTGCGTGATTGTCACTTTGTATATTTGGTGTTGTTCTTTGGACTGCACTTATTTGATAAGAAATAGTTATCAGTAATATAACAATTTTTTTATTTTTAATATAATTATTTTTTTTAATTATTTTTTAATTTTTTAATTAAGTCTTCAGTGTCACATGAAGATAAAAACTGATTCTTTAAAATTCCAAACATTTAGGACTTCCATAAATGCACATTAGAAAGCGAATATGGCAAAAGTCAACATCTGCTAGGGTCGGACTGGTCATTACTTAAAGCAAATCTAGCAAAGATGTAGTGGTAAATAAGCGCCCCAACTGGCTCATTATACCGACATCATGTTAACTGTGTACATTAACTGCTTTTAAAATCACCTTGGCTGTCATTTTATCTTTCAGGCTGCAGGATAAAGCGGCTGACACCATTGAATCCCTGCACAAGGCTGGTATGAAGGTTTGGGTTCTCACAGGAGACAAAATGGAGACGGCAGCAGCCACATGCTATGCCAGCAAGTTGTTCCATCGCAATACACAGATCCTGGAACTGACAACAAAGCGGACAGAGGAGCAGAGTCTTCACGACGTCCTGTTCGATCTGAGCAGAACTGTACTGAGACAGCATGGCAGCATGACCAGGGACACTTTCTCAGGGTAGGTACAGTAAAATACATTGCAATGTAACACATAGACGCTCACACGCACAGACATTCGTGTCAATCCCCACAGGCTCTCAGGTGATTACCAAGACTATGGTCTGATAATCGATGGGGCGACGCTGTCAGCTGTGCTGAAGCCGACACAGGAAGGAACCAGCAACGGAGGGAACTACAAGGAGATTTTCCTGGAAATCTGCAGGAACTGCAGCGCTGTGCTCTGCTGTCGCATGGCACCCTTACAAAAAGCACAGGTACTACAGCACTTAAGTCTCAAAGAGTACACTACTAAGATTTTTAATGTTTTTTTAAAGAAGTCTCTTTTGCTCACCAAGCCTGCATTTATTTGATCCAAAGTACAGCAAGTACAGTAAAATTTTGAAATATTTTTTGCTAAAATAACTGTTTTTTGTTTGAATATATTTTAAAATGCAATTCATTCCTGTGATCAAAGCTAAATTTTCAGCATCATTACTCCAGTCACATGATCCTTCAGAAATCATTCTAATGATTTGCTGTGCAAGAAACATTTTTTATTATTATTGTTATTACCAATATTTAAAACAGTTGAGTGCATTTTTTTTTCAGTTTTTTTTTTAATTTATTTAATACTTTTATTTAGCAAGGATGGTTTAAATTGATCAAAAGTGATTATAAAGACATTTCTAATGTTACAAAAGATGTCTATTTCAGATAAATGCTGTTCTTCTGAACTTTCTATTCATCGACAAAACCTGACAAAATTCTACTCAGCTGTTTTCAACATAATAGTAAAAATAATAATAATAATAATAAATGTTTTTTTGAGCAGCAAATTAGAATATTAGAATGATTTCTGAAGGATCATCATCATTACGATGCTAAAAATTTGGCTTTGAAATCACAGGAATAAATTACATTTTAAAATATATTCAAATAGAAAACAGTTATTTTAAATAGTAAAAATATTTCAGAATTGTACTGTTTTTGCTGTACTTTGGATCAAGAAAATGCTGTCATTAATTACTCGCCCTCATGTCGTTCCAAACCCGTAAGACCTTCGTTCAACTTCAGAACACAATTTAAGATATTTTTGATAAAATCCGAGAGCTTTCTGACCCTGCATAGACAGCAACACAACTGACACGTTCAAGGCCCGGAAAGGTAGTAAGAACATTGTTAAAATAGTCCATGTGACATCAGTGATTCAATTGTAATGTTATAAAGCTACAAGAATACTTTTTGTGCACAATTCTTCACAATTTATTCTTGCAGCTTCATAAAAATACGATTGAACCACTGATGTCACATGGACTATTTTAACAATGTTCTTACTACCTTTCTGGGCCTTTTTAATGTGTCAGAAAGCTCTTGTATTTTATCAAAAATATAAATATAAAAAATATTAAAAAATGACACAAACAATGCCACCTGCCAGAGAAAGGTTGTCCTCATTCCCTTATTGTAATCTCTCAGTCTGTGAGTTACACGGCGCAATCAAAACAGACTCTGGTCTCTTTCTCTTTCTCATTTACTGGACGCTAAACCTGTCAGTCACTCTCTGGGGCTGCTGGAAAAACCAGAGACTGTAAAGTCAAGATTGAGAGAACTCACGGCATTACAAGACAATTACTGATGTGAAACGAACAGTAAAATCCCATGCAATTCAATATTTTAGTCACTTCATATGAAAGGATAGGATGTTATCCCATCGCCTCAGTCACGTAAACAGCCAAAAACCCTGATTAATAATCTAATCTCTCAGTTGTTCTGATTTGACCTGTGGTATTGAAACTGTTCTTTCAGATTGTTAAGCTGATAAAAGCATCAAAAGAACACCCCATCACGCTGGCCATCGGGGACGGAGCCAATGATGTCAGCATGATTCTAGAAGCTCACGTCGGCATAGGTGATTTCATGCTTGCATAAAAGTTAGACGTCTCTGAAAGACTTCCTTTCAATAATATTGCTATGTCAGCAATACCTTACATGCCTCTTCATTGGTTATTCTTCCTCTAGGGATCATGGGTAAAGAGGGGCGTCAAGCGGCCCGTAACAGCGACTATGCAATTACCAAGTTCAAACATCTGAAGAAGATGCTGCTGGTTCACGGGCACTACTACTACATCAGAATCGCTGAGCTGGTCCAATACTTCTTCTATAAGGTGAACTCAAACAAACAAAATGTGTAGACACACAAAATAAAAAAGATAATCTCCAGCAAAATAGCTGATTGCTAGCTGACACAACACAACAACACTGCTGGAGTTGTAAACACAGAAAAAAAGTTGCTTAATATGTGTGGATGCTACTTTTTCCCAGGAGTTCTGACTAAACCACTAAACAATCTTGTTGAAAATGCAGCTCTAATGCAGAGCTATTTATAGCAAATACAATTCACACACACACACACAAACCCCCTAAAGGATTTAGTACATCAGGTACTGAGGGTCTGTTTTTTCTCCACAGAATGTGTGCTTCATCTTCCCTCAGTTTCTCTATCAGTTCTTCTGTGGCTTCTCTCAGCAGGTAAACGCTCACCTCAGATTTCTCCAGAAGTCTGTCACGTTTCAAATAAACATTGAAAATGACACCTGGAACATTAAAAGTGCATGTAGTTCAAAGTAAAACCTATTTCTCTTCTGTGCTGACACTGATTTAATGGTTCAAATGTTTTTGTCCCTCTGTAGCCACTGTATGACACAGCATATCTGACCCTGTACAATATCAGCTTTACCTCGTTACCCATCCTCCTCTACAGTCTGATGGAGCAGCACATCAACATTGACATTCTCAAACGGGACCCTACTCTCTACAGGTGAGGAACATTTGGGTTGCACCAAAACCCCCCTCATTTACTTCTATAGTCTGAATGTGATGCAGTAATTATACTATAAACTTGAAGCAAAATTTAGTTTAGGTTATTTTCTTATTTATGGCTGATACGTGACGTGTGATACTTGTCATCACGTGTATAGGGGAGGTATTTTTGAGCAGCACGTTTATCTGTTCACTATTCTATTTCTGGTTCCCTCTGTGAGACCTACTGATAAATCCCTGTCTACACACTGGCTATTTATACTCACCTTGGCCTCCTTTTTGTGTGACTGTTGGTTTGCTGAGATTCAAAACACTCATTATTTCATATCCTGAGATTTCTTGTCCTTGAGTCAAACTTCATAATAGCACTTTTGAAAGAGTTATGTGATAGTGTGTATTTAAAGGATTTTTTTTTCTAGACATATATTTTTATATGTGTCAGAAAATATCTATTTAGATCAAATTTAGCACATTTTTTCATATGTATGTGTATATATACATATTAGTAAACTTTGCAGCAGCAATATTTAACGCACAACACTAAATTGTTTGCAAAGAATTAAAATACATACACCTTTTTGTTTTTAATGTTTTTGTCTCTTACGCCCATCAAAGTTCCATTTATTTAATCAAAAGTACAGAAAAGAAGTAGTATTATGAAATATTATTGCAATTTAAAATAGCAGTTTTCTATTTTAATATACTTTAAAATGGAATTTATTCCTGTGATGCAAACCTGATTTTTTTAGCATCATTACTCATTACATCCTTCAGAAATCAGTCTAATATGCTAATTCATTATCAATGTTTCTGCTTAATAATTTTTTGGAACCTGTGATATTTTTTCAGGATTCTTTGATGAATAAAAAGTAAAAAAGAACAACATTTATTCAAAATAGAATATTTTTCTAACAATGTAAGCCTTTAATTTCACTTTTTATCAGTTTAACACATCGTTGCTGAATAAAAGTATACATTTTTTTTTAAAGAAAGAAAGAAACAAAAAATTAACGCACCCCAAACTTTAAACTGTAGTGTGTATTGTTACAAAAGATTTCTATTTTAAATAAATGCTGTTCTTTAAATTGTTTTATTCATTAAAGAATTCTGAAAAAAGTATCACAGGTTCCAATATATATATATATATATAACTGCTTTCATCATTGATAATAAATCAGCATATTAGAATGATTTCTGAAGGATCATGTGACACTAAAGACTGGAGTAATAATGCATCACAGGAATAAATTACATTTTAAAGTATATTAAAACAGAAAAACACTATTTTAAATTGCAATAATATATTTCAAAATATTACTGTTTTTTTTCTGTATTTTTAGTCAAATAAACACAGCCTTAATGAGCAGAAAGACTTCTTTAAAAACTTATTTAAAAATGTAAAATCTTACTGATCCCAAACTTTTGAATGGCAGTGTACATAATCAGCTAATGCAAATCAGCACTGGCCCATTCAGGGACTATTTAATATGCTGATTCAATTTAAAATGAAAATTAAAATAATCTATCTTTTTGGAAACGTTCATTTTCCTTGCATCATTTTTGTATCTAATGAACCGCCTGATGTTGCTGATGCAGAGTAGATCTTACTCTCTGTGTTTTCCCCTTTAATAAAATGTTGTTCCTGATTGTGAGCCTCCAGGTTTTTCTCACTTAATCACATGAACACGCTGCTTCCAAATACAAGTCTGCTATAATTGGACAGTTCCATCAGCCTTTGGCAAACGTATCTGTACAGACCCTTGCACCAAACTCAATTTACACACTACACTGGGCAGAAATACTGTTAGAACCGCTCTACATTTTATCACCAAATGTCCTGACACTGCATTTTTTCCCTCTCTTATTTCTCTGCATTGCTTGTTCAATATATACACTGTTCATTACTGACACACAGTGTGGCACTTGTAGCCATCAAGGACATTCTCACTAGAAAAAGCGCTGATTTGATATTTTCTTATTTTTCTATATGTTTTTAAAGTAAGAATGGACACAAGCAGCAGAGGTGATGCTTACTTTTTTAGACCCCAATTTAACTTTCATTTGAAATGATACATCCAGTTTCAAGTGTAATTTAAGACAAGTCAACAGATATGTGGGCCATTCCACCGATTTGGGTGCCATTTGCTTCCAAAACTCTTCCAAAAATATATAATAATAAATAAATAATAATAAAAAATAAACTTTTTTTCCTAATAATCTAGTAATACACATATTTAAGTATTCAAAATCTGTATTGGTCAATCTCTGGTAACTTTCTTTAATTTTTTACACAGTTTTAAAGTGGAAGATGTATGTGTTTTTCTCAGTCCTGTTACCAAAGCTCTTATGTCTTTTAAAAAACACGTTTAAAAAATATGTCAACAAATTCCTTTTTTCCATTTTCACTGTTGCCGATGCTGATACTGATTATTAAAGATCAAGTAGACCAATAACCAATATTTTGAACCGATATACATGTCCGGTATTAAAATGAAAATTAATGTCAAAATTAAGAATAACAATGGCTCTTACAAAAACTCTCTTTAAATGCTTTAAATTATTTTACCGGCAAATTGGTTTTGAAAATGACTGATACCGATAATCATAAAATTGCTTAAATAAAATAAATTGGTCGACCCCTAAAACTGATGTTTCATAGAGCGTTTACAAAAAAAACATGCAATATTATAATGAACTTATTAACTGCTCTTCAATTGCACTTTATTTAGTATAAATTTCTTATTCATACAAACAAGACTACTGCAGAAATACAGTACAAAATGAACAGATAGCATAGCTAAGATCATTTAATCTAGAAGTTGGAGTTCAAATCTTTGGCTTTAGTATCCTGGTATATTTATAGTTTATTTTATTGCAGCTTTATTTCTATTAACAAAATACAAAATCAACAACATTCGTTGCTAATGATGTGTCACATGCACTGTGATTTCAATTAAGTTGATGTACATTGTTATAGGTCTGTTAAGTGTAAAGTTTACTGTACAGTGTTTATGTAAACTAGCGCTGTCAAACGATTAATCGCATCCAATTAATCGCATGTTGTGTACATCATAAATGTGTGCGTACTGTGTATATTTTATTATGTATATATAAATACACACACATGCATGTGTATATATAAGAAAAATGTTATTTTTATATATTAAATATATTTATATATACCATAAAATATATGAATATAAATATATACATGTACGTACATAGAAATATTTTCAAAATATATATTGCATGTGTGTGCATTTATATATACATAACAAATATACACAGTACACACACATATATTATGTAAACAAAAACTTTTATTTTGGATCCGATTAATCGCGATAAATCGTTTGACAGCACTAATGTAAACATATGCAGATATATCTAATGTTTTTGAATATTTTTAATATCTTTATTTTTATAGAGATATTGCCAAGAATTCCCTCCTGAGGTGGCCCACCTTCATCTACTGGACATTTCTGGGACTTTTTGATGCCGTGGTCTTCTTCTTTGGTGCTTTCTTCCTTTTCGACAACACAACGTTCACCAGCAACGGACAGGTAATGCAGTCACTGTCTAAACCATGATTTCGTTTTCAAGTTTTTCTGTGTGTGTTTTGTTTGATCAACGTAAACCAGCCGTTTTTATTTCTTGAGTTCGTTCTTTTTTTCCTCAGTCAAATAAAGCAGTCGCATACAGTTTGAATGGTTGGCCGATGCTTGTCGAGTGAGTTCTTTTGTGGTTAAAGTGGTTTCAGTGCTTGTAATGTGCCCATTTGTGGTTTAACTGAAGTCTTGATCCAGCTTGCAGACTTTTGTCTGTCCTCCTTTGCGTATGTTTGAAGTCATTACAGGTGCTTCTCCATTCATTTATGCGACACAAAGCATGCTGGTTAATCAGTCAGACCAGACATCTTTCTCTGTGCCATTAAGTTAAATCATAGTAACCTTTTTGGATTGCTTTTTTACCTGTTTGATTTACTTTAAGTTATAACATCCTAATTTTTTCTTTACTTTCTTGCTCCCTGTCCCCTCCCTCTCCTTCTTTTCTTTCGTTTTCTTCTCTTTCTCTCTTTCTCTATCTCTCCCTCTCTCTTTTCCTCCTTTTACCTATCCCCCTTTTTGCCTTTCTTTTCTTTTCTGCTTCTCTTCCTTTCCTCAGCTAATGGCCACCAACACACAGATGGTAAGCCTGTCCCTATCTGTTTCTCATCCTATTTTTAGTTTTAGTTTTACTGTTACCCTCCTCAGCCCCTCCCCTCACCCTAAAGCCACTCCCACTCACATAGTGTCTACTAACACTAACCGTTCACTGCCATCGTAGCTCTCAAACAGTACCGTACGACATCCCAGTGTCCCCTGTACCGAGGACCAGCCACTGTAGGAGTAGCAAGCCCCCCGTTCATCTTCCTCTGTCTGTCATCTTGTGATCGAGTAGGAGTTTGTGTCCGTCCCGTGTGTCACGTTTGCGACTGTGTTTTTTGCAAACCTCCGAGTTGGAGGGGTGTTGTCATGCTCATCTTCATCGGCCCGTAAGATACACGTCCATCCTCTCATGACTCACTGCAAGGGCAAATGAATGAACAACAGGACATGTGGATTTCACTTTATTTGGTACGTTGAATGGAAGAGAATCTGTTCAGAAAGTTTTAATTAGAAGGGATCCTGAAGGCTTTTTCCACAAATAGGGTATACATTAGTGTATTTAATATTTGTGACCCTGGACCACAAAGGCAGTCGTAAGTCGCTTGGGTATATTTGTAGCAATAGCCAACAATACATTGCGTGGATCAAAATGATCGATTTTTCTTTTATGCCAAAAAACAGTAGGATATTAAGGAAAGATCATGTTCCATTAAGATATTTTGTAAATTTCCTACCGTAATTATATATCAAAACATAATTTTTGATTAATAATATGCATCGCCAAGAACTTCATTTGGACAACTTTAAAGACGATTTTCTCAATATTTAGATTTTTTGCACCCTCAGATTCCAGATTTTCAAATAGTTGTATCTCGGCCAAATATTGGTCTATCCTAACAAACGTATTTATTAAGCTTTCAGATGATGTATGAATCTCAATTTAAAAAAACTGACCCTCATTAATGTATATATTGTAAGTATTTGTATGAAAAAAGGAGAAACCGATGTTTTTTTATATTTAATATAAATTATTATATGATCATTATTATTGTTATTTGTTATTACTGTCTGTTTAGTTTTAATATTTATGTATTTACTTGTTTAATTATTGCTATAAAATAGGCAGATACTTAAAACAGATGTTTTGTGTATTGATTAATTATATTTATAATAATTTGATATATAGATTAATTATATTAATTAATTATAATTTATTAGGTGCATTTCTTGCATTGTATAGGGTTTATCTTTATATATATATATATATATATGTGTGTGTGTGTGTGTGTGTCTTCATTGTAAGTTAGAAAAAAGTCTAACAAATATTTTTATATTTAATTATTTCAGATCAATTATTAATGTTGTTGTTGTTGTTGTTGTTATTATACATTTTGTCTGTTCACTACAAACTAGCGAAGTTGAAGTTTTTAACATAAATATTTTTATATTTAATTATTTAATATAAATTAATATTATACCTTTTGTCTGTTTTCTTTTTATATTTATTTTTTACTATAAAACTAACAAAATCAAAACTGTCACTTTTGGTTACAAGGTTGTAAAACCTTGTGTAAAATGATCAGAAAATAGTACATAGTATTTAGTTTGAGCCTCTAATATTGGCGATTGACGTTTAAGTATCTCTTTGACTGACCATTTGTTAAATGAGAAGAAAGATATATATATAAAAAAAAGAAAAAAGGCATTGTTTTTCCCTATTTGTGGAAAGTGGCAGAAACTTACATTAACAGATGAATTAAATCTGATTAAAAAAAATAAACTTGCACTTTAGAATGCCATTTGAACTGATTAATTTTGAAAAATCTTGCAACTTTTGTAAATATCATTTGCCCTTGACATGGTTTTTTAACACTAAATTTCATTTCAATTGCTCATCAAGGTAAGTTAATGCATTTTCCTCAAACTTGTTGACATTTATTGTGTGTCCTTGTTTTTTTGAACTGGCAACTCATCAACATTATATTGTTCACTAAAACCATTTGGTGCCATACAGTCTTTGACCTGCTCGTGTTTTGCTGTGGCTTGTTGACTTTGATTGTGATTAGTTTTTTAAGGTAAACATGCAGTGATTTTATACAGAGCTCTCTTTATAGTGTTGATGTTGTTTTGCATAGTGTCATCAACAGCGTGGCCGGTCCGCAGACAGGGGAAAGTTCTAGAAGAGAATCCATTGTGTCTAAATTCAGCCGTTTGCCAAGATTGTACACAATGAGGGGAACAAATCCTCCCAAAAGATACAAACGCAATCACACAGAGAAACTCACAGCACCCAAGGTTTATTGAACCCAAACTGCAAAATTGAATCCATTATAACATTTTAAGAGACTAAGCTCACTATTTATTTATGAGGCTTTTATGGACAAAGAATAAAATGCATGTGATCACCGAATTCCAGACATCATTAATAATCTCAAAACAAAGCAGGATGACACAAAAGTGCTCTCATTTATAGCACCATTACAATAATGATATAATGCTACTATTTCTTGGAAATAATTCACAAGCAATAGATTTAAAAGATTTTTGAAAGAAAAAATTGATGAGTGTCTTATGTATATATTTATTCGTCTCTGATTGCTGCATCAATGCACAAGTTTTGTTCAGTGGAACTGAACAAATTAATAGTTTTATTTAGCAAAAATGCTTTAAATTGATCAGAAGTGATGATAAAGACATTTATTATGTTACAAAAGATTTCAGATAAATGCTGTTCTTCTGAACTTTCTATTCATCAAAGAATCCTGAACAAATTCTTATCAGGTGTTTTCAACATAATAATGATAATATAAATGTTTTTTGAGCAGCAAATCAGAATATTAAAATGATTTCTGAAAGATCATGTGACTGGAGTAGTGATGCCAAAAAATCAGCTTTTAAATCACAGGAATAAATTACATCTTAAAATATATTTACACAGAAAGCAGTTATTTTAAATAGTAAAAATACTTCAAAATTTCACAGTTTTTGCCATACTTTAGATCAAATAAATGCAGGCTTGGTGAGCAGAAGAGACTTTAAAAAAAATCATTAAAAATCTTACTGTTCAAAAACTTTTGACTAGTAGTGTATAAAAATAATTTACTAAGGCCTTTTATCACAAAATTGTATAAGGTCTGCAATTTTCAGCTCAGAATATATTATATATACAAATAATGTGTAATATAAATTCCTTCCTAAACAAATGAATTCTGGAAATTATAAATATTATTTGATTTTTTTATGACTCAGGTTAATGCCTTTACCTATTATGTTGCGTTTTTTTTCCTAAGCATCTTGGATTTTTATAGTATCTAAATATATAGTATCTAAACATCTATTCTAATTTACAATATTTCTTGCATAATATTTCTTTGTATTTTCTAGCATTGTGATAGTGTTGTAAAAAATATAATATATTCACTCACCAGGTCATTCAAACAAATCTTTTTCTACCAAGTATTACTGAATTGTTCAAATTAAAAGCACATAAGCTTTTAACATGCATAACTGCAGTGTGATGAGAGGGTGATTGTGCACTAACACCCATTTGAGTGGCTGTTTATGCATTAGCGTCAATCTCTTTTTGCCTTTTTCAATATTTCTCTTCCAGATGTTTGGAAACTGGACCTTTGGGACACTTGTATTCACTGTCCTGGTGTTCACAGTCACACTGAAGGTAATACATCTGACACATGTGTTATGTTGCCAACTGGTGTCAACATCACCAGCTGTGTCTTTCCGGTTTCTCACTGTGTCTACATGCTTTAGCTTGCCCTGGACACACATTACTGGACGTGGATCAACCACTTTGTCATATGGGGGTCACTGCTTTTCTATGTCATCTTCTCCCTCCTGTGGGGAGGCATCATTTGGTACGGCCTGCCCCGTTACACACTTAATATCACTAAATCAAATACATACAAATCTAACATGATTCCTCTGGTGTCTTTTTGTTCATTATAGGCCTTTCCTGAACTATCAGAGGATGTACTATGTGTTCATGCAGATGTTGTCCAGCGGTCCTGCATGGCTCAGTATAATTCTGCTGATTATAGTCAGTCTGCTGCCTGATGTGTTGAAGAAAGTGTTGTGTAGAGCTCTATGGCCCACCACCACAGAGAGAATACAGGTACGAATGCACAACCTCACTATCCACATGTGCATACAGACGCAAAAATACGATTGGCTCACATATATGTAAATGTGTCTATTAGAGCTCTCACTAACGATTATTTTAGTAATCGAGTAATCAGGCGATTATTCTGATGATTAATCGAGTAATCAGATCTTTTTTTTGTGGTAATACAAATAGATTTAAGCAAACAATAGCCTTTAAAATGACTTAAATACATATGGCAATGACGGAATAATAATTAGTTCAAATAAAGTATCAAAAGCAAGTAATCATATGGTTTTATTAAATAAAACTGTATAAATGTACATAATGTATTATAATCAATAGAGCTAACGTACATTACGCATTATAACAAATGACTGCAGAGGGCGCTAGCGGCCTGGCGATTGTTTTTACACTTTGCTCCACGATCTAATCTTTGTTTAATATTGGCTAAATAACATTTAATTCAGATGTCCACTTAATCTTTAATATTTAGCCAATTCTTTATGACAGAAATGCTGCAGCCACTGTAATTACTTGAATATGTGGACATCAAAATGTGTAAACTTTCAAAAAAATTTTGAAATCGTGATGAACAGTTAACATATTGAAAAAGATACTAATGCATTCTCCTGTGTTTGCCTAGATTTCTAAATGATTTATCTTACAAATCTGATGAAATGGCGCACGTTGCATTACCAGATGAATTTTATAATAAACTTAAACTCACAACAATATGCAGAGATGGAGTTTGAGACGCAGGTTTGTCAACATGGGCAATTTTTTTTCTAAATGGAGGAATCGTGACAGCTATTTAAAAGAAACAATATTATATACAACGATTATTAGTTGGGGTAGATGCCATGTTTCTTTTGATGCAAATGAAAACAAAGCTGTGAGGGGTAGAAATACGTTTATTGTATTGTTTAAAGCTGTAGGTTGTGTAGCTTTCATAACCTGTTTTCAGGACATTTTGTAATTTTGTTTTTTTTTAAATATTTTATATATATATTTTAGCTTTTCTGCAGCTGAAGTGTTTCAGAGTGACTGCAGCTTTGTTTTAATTGGCATCAACCAAAAATGTTGTTTAATTCATCTAAGATTATTTTTTTCTTCAAGAATTCATCTGTTTTACAGAAGTATTTGTGTAATTTTCAACCAAGTAATTGTTGATCTGAAGCAGCTCAATAGTGCTGTAGTTTGTGATCATTGCTACTAACTGGTCTTCAGATTTACACTTGCGTCGGACTGGTTCCCAGTGTGCTTGATGTAAGTGGATTCTGGATGCAGTTCACGACTCTCTTCATCTGTAGATCTGTAGATGACTCTTTGAGCCATTCAGTGGTGACCTGTCAACTCTTTGTCATACAATATATGACACAATGAATACTGTGTATTTTACTATGTGTGCACACATAGTATGTAAGCATACTATGTTAAGAAAAATTAATGTGTGCACGTGTGTAAACTGCCTTACCACTGGTTTAACCCGTGTGATGCTTTTCCTCTCACTCATCTTCCCTATTAAAGGCACAATATGTTTGATTTTTTTATTAACATTTCCAAAGACCGCTAGAACAGTGTTATATTATTTGCTGACTTGTGTACTTACGTTATCCCAAATGTTTCGAAGAATGTTGAAAAAAAAGAGAAATAAGCAATTAACTAGTGTAACGGACCGTGTCATTGCGTCACCTGCCAATGACTTCATACACCCTCGATTTTCCAGTTTTATTTTGTAGAAAACATGGAAACCCCAAAGACGCTTTAATATGTTATGCATTTTATTAGACAGGTGATGAACGCTCAAAGTAGCATTATAACACCACTTCAACACACTCAAATGTATCTAGTTTGATAAAACAGTGCTGCTTTACCCCACATATGCATGACCGGAAGAAGCATAAGCAGTCAACTGTGGCATAATAAAAGCTCAGCTGCTTTCGAGCCATCTATCGTGCTCAACTCTTATTAGCAAACACTCCAGCGGCCTCGTTTCACTTCCATGGTTTTCAGCCCCATTCTGCTTTATACTACAGTGACCTTAATAAGTCTTTAATACATTAGCTCATCAGCAAACATGATTTGAGTCCCATCAGATTGCATCGGCTCTGAGGATTAAGACAACAACTCCCATGATTCCACACTCAATCATCAAACTATGCCTTTGTTTCTTGTTTGTTTTGAATATGTGCCCTCTAGTGGCGAAAAACGTACATATTGTGCCTTTAAACTCTAGAATGCTAATGTTTTATGTCAGTGTGTAAAATAATGTATAGGATTTACCAGTTTTGATTAATGTAAATCTATACTGAACATATATATTTCAAAAAATTTTAATTATTATTATTAATATTAAGTTGTATTAATTATCGTTATTGTATTATGAATTACGATTAATTAATAATAATTGTTCATTTCTAAATTATTATTAAACTAGATTAAGAAATACAGTATAAACCCCTCATTATTAGTTTATGATACCTAATGAATCAGTGTTATTGACAGTTATTTTAGTTTTATTTAGATACTGTTATGTTCATATTTATGATTAACGTTTCTGTTTACATTTTAATTTTAGTTTAAGTTTTAGTCATTTTGTTTTGTGCATTTGTCAATTTTATTAGTTTGTATATTTATCTTTACTATTTATATTTGAGTTTTAGTCATTTTAGTACTTCGGCTTAAAACTTTTTATTTAAGTTCAGTGCAAAAATGTTTCATTTGTGGGCAAGTTAATTTTTTGAAGTTTTACGTTTTAGTCCACAATAACAATTGTGAAGTTTTGTTAATAATTCTGCAAGAAAAAACCCTTAAATAAGCGAAATCCAACACTAACACTTGCACTTCCTGACACTTTGAATGTTTTGAAAGCTGCTGAAGTTCCTATATTAATCTCTGAGGTGTAGACAGGTTGTTAACCTCTCTAAACCCTTTCGTTTTATTCCTCTTCCATCTCTCTTTTTCTCTTCTGACGCTCTTCTTCTCTGATGCTTGACCTTCCGCTTCCCCTGTGTGTTTAACCCTTGACCTGTGGTAACGGCAGACAAAGCGGCAGTGTCTCACTGCTGAGCAGTCCACCATCTTTATGCTCTCCCAGACCTCCAGCAGTGTCAGTTTCTGAACTGAGCCGGAGGTGAACCTACACACTCTCTCTGCATGTGCGTGTGTGTGTGTATCAATGAATGGTGACACAACAGGGTCACGAGACTCTCAGACCTACTGAACGTTAATAAGGCTCACAAGCTACCCAACATGCGTTGCAGAACCCTGTGGTGTCTCTCTTTATGTTTTAAGCCTATGTGACTCTACATGTTTGCATGCATGAAGTGTGCATGTTTATGTATGTATGTACATGTGTATTTTATGTTGCAGATATGAAGTTGTTCAATGCATTTTCTGCTGCCGTACTTTCAATTTCAGCAAGACTTCAAAGTCAAGTCCCGTATTGTCTGTTATGCCACATTTGAGTCTGTTTGTGTGTGTGATGTTTCACAGAGAATGAGGGCTGACAGGATCTTTGACAGGGTTGAGACAAACATTCATGATTCGCTGCTAGATGGCGTTCAGAACACCACTGAGGCCTAGCGGCTCCATGGTAAAGAGAATGTGAAGTTGAAGACTAAAGCCAGAAAGAACTAATCCACACTCAACTCAAGTGAAGCTCTAGAGTTCTCAGATGACGTCAATCTGAGAATTCCAGAGAATTCCTGCTAATTGGCTTTTCCAGTGAAAGCAAACTGGATTTAAATGCCTTTGGTGCACCTGTGTGGGTCTGTTGTTTGGTGTGAAACCTACAAAGTGGTTTGGTTTGATTTTAAAGCTTCAGAATGAAGGTATTGGGTTGTGGTGTGCAGTATATGCAGCTAACAGGACATGGGGACTATGGGTTCTTCGGACACATACACAAATACACACAGCAGGCTTGACATACAGTTTAACATCTAACACTCTGACATGCATGGGTATTTTTACTTTTCCTGAATCTTTCGTTCATTTTGTGTCTAAATCAGTGAAAATATTGTCATATATTTCTAGATGTCCATTCCTAGAACTTGCTTATGATCGGTAAATCTCAAGAAAAAATGTGAAGATCTTGTTCTGATAATGTTTCACTACAAACTCAGAAGACAAAAACAAGAAATTAGATATTTGCTTTAAAAAAAAATTCATCTAGCATGAGCAATTAAAGTGAAATAACTGAACATAAATATAGGAGCCTGATAAAAAATGCTAATTTAAGATGAAAATTTCAGATGGCACTTAGAGGCTTTTGCATCTGAACTCTTCAAATATAGAATGTTTGTAGAACAGTTTAGTTTTTTTTTTTTTATTTTCAAAAGAAAAAAAAAGCAATGGAAGTTTTTTTTATTACAGTTTTTTACACTTTGTAGTACATTTTTCACAGTATTATTAATCTGATAGCAAGAAATGTTTCTTGAGCACCAAGTTAAGTCATTATTGTTATTATTATTATTATTATTATTATGTCCCAGTTCTGCACAGTTCTTTATTGAAATGGTTTCTTGAAGGATTATTAGACTCTAAGGTCTAGAGTAATGGCTGCTGAAATTTCAAATTAGGTTTTAAATATATTAAAATAGAAAATAGTTTTTTATTGTAAAAATACTTTACAATATGACTTTTACTGTATTTCTATCAAATTAAAATAAAAAAAATACTTTTATTATTATTTAATTACAGTTTTTTTTACAATAATTTATTACATTTTTACAGTACATTTTTCACAGTATTATTAATTTGATATTAAGAAGGACTAGAGTAATGGCTGCAGAAAATTCAGCTTTGCCATAACAGAAATAAGTTAAATTGTTAATATATTAAATATATATTTTTAATATTACTGTTTTATTATTTTAATATTTTTTATAATATTACTGTTTTACTGTATTTCTATCAAATAAGTGTGAAACTTGCAGAGCATAAGAGACTTTTTTTCAAAAACATCAGAACTCTTACAGACCCAAAACTTTTATTATAATTTTTTTTTTTTCTTTTTTCTTAATTTTTGGGTGAGGACCTTTCACCCTCCAGACAAACAAAACAAATCTAATTTCTCACTAAATTTCTCTCAGCAGTTCAATCGATCAGTTTAGCATCTTCTGGGACTGGGCTTGTGCATGTGGTAAACGCTGGATATGTGATTCTGTATGTAATATTTTGTTCTTTTTTTGCATCGCTTCTTGCTGGGGCTTTGGATTTGTGTTGTTTCGGCTTGTGACGTGACCAGTGCCTGCATTTACATGCTTGTATACAGTGCACTCTGCTAATTCACTCTCTTTCTCTCTGTTCCTCGTTCTACTCCAGAATGCCGATAAGTTATACAAGGGCCACCTGTCCGAGTTCAGCCCCCTGTCCTCTCTCCATGCTCCACCTACGCGGAAACACGACAGACATGGCAACGAAAACCAGAACCACACCCACCGCAGGTCTGACTCCTCCCCTCCCAAAAAACTGATGTGTACCTACTGGGGGGGCAGGCCTGATTACTGCACCTTCAGCTCTTTTCTCCGAGTAGGAGAAAACCCGAGATTCTCTGGGGCAGCTTACGCCTACAGCGCACCGGGGCCCGAGACGTCCGTATGACGGTCTCTCTAAAAGAAATAGTCTACTTATCTAATCGAATTCGGCCCTCAATTGTTCCAGAGTCAAGATTGGGACACTATTTGGAGACCAATCTTGGCTCGTTACCCTTTATCTGAAACAAAAGCACTGAAATGCGTTCTTGTGGTATACGCTAATGGGCTAGCGATGCTGTGTGTTAATTTAGAAGCTGGAGGAAGGCCAAACAGAATTGGCTGCGCCATCTGCGAGTGTGGCGTACTGCGCTAAGCGGCCTTGGGACCTATTTACCTTGTTTTCTTTGTGTGTACGTTTAAACGTGAGAGCTTGTTCCCTTTACACTGTGGGTTTACGTGTTTGCTCACCTACCCTTGTAATCCTTCATGTGAAAAATTACTTGAAAACCACACTGGACAGTAGTAGCACAAACCTTCCCATCTCAAACGCAACCCCTACCACTAAATATTATGTGGATGACAGTTAAAATGGCCTTGGATGCTCTCAAAACTGACCGTCCTGTTTTTTTCTTCTTCTTTGTTCTCTGTCGTCTCCCCTTCCTTCTTTTTTTGTCCTGTGCTCCTTCTCTTTTCTTGTCCTACTTTTTTATAGAACAAACTGGTGTTGCATTTGCGCAAACCTGTTATCGAGGAACACTCCATAGACTGCGATTGTCTTTGTCCGATTGCATTGTAAGTGGCTACATTTGGCCATTTCTGTTGCTGCACTGTACTAGAGCGAACTACTGTAGGTGTGTATGTGCACGCGTATGCGTGTGAACGTAGGCCTTTGTTAGAACAACTACGTAAAGACAAATTGTAACTGGACTGTCATTATGCTTCACCCTTTAACTTTTAAAAAAGGTGGAAATCCACTCATGTTCCAAAGTTTGTAAAACCATTGACTCGTGTCATCGTGACAACCAGTTACTCTTTCTTAGCTGCTTGACAATTTGCTTTAAGACTCTGTAGTTCCCTACATATAATCAGTCCTTTAGTTTTTATAGTGTAGAACCAGATACAGGATGCTAAAGGCTATGCTAGCCACCTTAGCTTGACTGTTCTGCCTTAATGCTAACATTTCCCATCTTTTACACCGCAGTTTGGAACCAAAGGTTGTGAAATACGGAGTATATAAATGTGCGTTAGTTGCCTTATGTTTTAAAAGAAATGGCGGGAAAGTGTTTGATGGCATTAGAAGAATCCCACCACACTGCCTTAAGTTGACATTGCACCAGCTGAGGATGGAGTGCGATAACAGTAGTATTCGACATCTTCCAGTGCCACCAACACAGCCCAGGGCTCCTAAAGATGAACGAATGAAATGTAGAAGTTCTGTTGGTGTAAACATCTTCACAAAAAGTACAAATTAACTTCTTCGTCATGATTGTAACGTCCTATTTGACTGTTCCCAAAGCTGTTTGTCTGTATTAATGTAAGTGTTGGAGCCCTGTGCTGGGTTGTTATCATTTCTTTGTTGCACATTACTAATTTACGATCTAATATAAATAAGTCAGATGTAATTAGCCTGTGATACTGTTAACAAACAACTCATTAAACTAACAGCCCAATCAAGGTCAGCATCACAGATGGCCTATCTTGGGCACTGTGTTCACAGAAATGGCTCCTTTCTAGTGTGCAAAACACTGAAAATGAGCTTTTTAATATGATTCCCAAGAAATGTGCCTCACGCCTGATGACTTGCCTATTTAAAATTACATTTTCATAAACATATTGTGAAGTACATTCAGTTCCATTGCCATCATATCAGTGAATTAATATTCACATTGATTTGAATTGAATTTGAATGAGTGTGAATGCAATTCAGTTTAATTCCAGGTAACATGATAACAAATTAAACAAACACCTGATCTGTTTAATATAACATTCTCATAAAAAACATTGTGAAGTGCATTCAATTCCATCTCTGCCGTCAATGAATTCAAATTCAATTGATTTGAAAATAAATTTAAATTAAGTGTGAATGCAATTCAAATTCCAGATAACACTATAATGAATTAAACGAACACCTGATGACTTTCTTGTTTGACATTCTGATAAAAAAACATTGAGAAGCAAGTTCAGTTCCATTTCCGTACTGTCAATAAATTCAAATTCACATTAAATTTAACTGAATTTGAATTGACTGTGAAAGAAATTCGGTATATATTCCAGGTAACATGATAACAAATTAACCGAACAGCTGATAACTTACCAGTTTAATATAACATTCTCATATTTTTTTTTTTAGTGCATTCAATTCCATCTCAGTCCTTTCAATGAATTTAAATTCACACTGATTTGAATTGAATTTGAAATGAATGTGAATGCAATTCAGTTTAAATTCCAGATAACACTATAGCAGAATTAACAAACGCCTGATGACTTGCATGTTTAATATAACATTCTCATAAAAAAACATTGTCAAGTGCATTGAATTCCATTTTTGTCCTGTCAATGAATTCAAATTCAAATTGAATATGAATTGAATTTGAATCGAGTGTGAATGCAATTCAGTTTAAATTCCAGATAACACTATAGCAAAATTAACAAACGCCTGATGACTTATCTGTTTAATATAACATTCTCATAAAAAAACGTGAAGTTCATTCAATTCCATCTCCGTCTTGTCAATGAATTCAAATTCACATTGATGTGAATTGAATTTGTATTGAGTGTAAATGCAATTTAGTTTTAATTCCAGGTAACACAATAACAAATTAAACGAACACCTGTTGACTTACCTGTTTAATATAACATTCTCATAAAAACACTGTGAGATGCATTCCACTCCATTTTCGTCCTGTTGACGAATTCAGATTCACATTAATTTGAATTGAGTGTGAATGCAATTCAGTTTAAATTCCAGATAACACTATAACAAATTAAACAACCACCTGATGGTTTACCTGTTTTATATAACGTTCTCATAAAAAAACACTGTGAAATGCATTCAATTCCATCTCCGTCCAGTCAATGAATTCAAATTCACAGTGATTTGAATTGAATTTGAATTGAGTCTGAATGTAATGCATTCCAGGTAACGCAAATTAAATGGATGTGGAACTAAACCAAACTAAACATCAAACAGTGTGATCATCAAAACCACATCTGTTTGTCTGCATGACTCTTTCCCTGCTGTCCTTCACATTCCATGTCTGTTTTTTTTTTTTGTTTTGTTTTTCATTTTGTTTCTGCTCACATTGATTCTGGAATGTAGTGTTGCTTTCCTGGAGCATCATCTCTTCATGTTGACTTCTTTCCTCGCACGTGTTTCCTTCGCTCACCCCGTCATTCAGTTCTCATGATGAGGCCAGTCACCCATTTCACCATTTTAACCATCATCCATAACAGAGAGAAAAAATAGGTGATGTCAAAGACTATCAAGACCACTGTTTTGATGGTCACTCCAAGCTTCTTGTGGGTAGGTGCCTTCTGGTGCTTTTTAACCTCAATGTATGTTCATGCATTCGGTTCAGCGAAGCGTTGCATTCTGGGAAACTCCAGCGTGCACATACATGTGTTTTCATTGCCCGTCAGTCGACCTGCAACAGAGAATGTCAGATTAAAGAATGGCGTTATGGGTATAGCTAGTTTGTTAAAAGGTGTAATTTTTTTTTTCGGTTCATGTTAATGAAATGTCACAGAATAGTAAAAACAGAATGTCCTTTTTCATGCACACATTATATCTAAATATAGATTATATTGATGAATATATTGATGTCAAGGTTTACAAAGGCTGAGTGGATGAGTGAATGAATGACATCTAACTATGTTTCTGGTCCAAAAGTGTATTATTTAATTTGTATGAATGTAAAATCTGTCTAAAGTCAAACACTGTCTGTTTTATGGATTGTCGAGGTCTGAACTTTGCATGCCGTGTGATGCCGTAGTAATGGACCAACCACTGAGCTTTATCAAGCATTTGAGTCATATTCTCATTTATATAAACCACTCTGGTTTAAATTTTCAGTCCAGTCCAAGTGATTCACGTCTACGATACCAAGTACTAATCAATGCTGGCAAATCTGAAACAAAACAAGAATGTGCTTATACATAGATTCTCAAGTTATGATTTTTAAGTAGCCTAGATTAATATAATAGCGGTAAACTATTTTAATTTCATGTTTTTTACTGTTTGTTTTGCATTCTACTGTATTTCTTATTTTTGTTCAATACTACAGTTCTCTCTGGCTTCCTGAATGTAACCAAAAAAAGAAAAAAGCCACTATTGTGCACTAAACAAATTGCATAGCGTTAATTGGATAGCCGTGAATGACAACTACAAACTACCATAGCTAAAAGAAGGTGGTTCTAGAACAAATGTCCCTTCACAAATGTGTTTTCTTCTTGTTACTGACAAACTATTGTTTTAAATCAGAACTATTTTTTGTAATGTAGGAATAATTTGATCACTGAACGCTGTCTGCCTCAGGGGTGCGTTCAGGCACTGGCAAACACTGTATTCTGTCTGTCTAAAAAAGGCTATATGAAATAGGTATTTTGTATATCTTGTGAAAAAAAAAAAAAGTCTTTTTGCTACTTTTGTATTTAGAGGATGAAGAGTACTACTTAAAGTTACAGAATCAGAATGTTACTGTTCAGTTTTAAAACAACCAAATGTAAGGTCATGGGAGAAGTCAACTTCAGTAAAAATGAAAGTTAAAAAAAATAGCTTTAACGGTCTGTTTTTTTTTTTGTTGTTGTTTGATGATTTTAAACATGTTTGAGGTAGTTTTTAAGATGACATGCATGGTCATTACTCACACTGACTGTACGAAATACACTCACTGTTTTTAAAGCAGGTGTGACCAAATATTTGATTAGATGACTACTGCTGTAACTGAAGGCTTTATTGCCTGTAGTGGGGCTTAATCTGTGCCAGCCTATTCAGATTAACAAAATATCTAAAGCTTTCTTTTTTTTTTTTTGTTTTATCTGCACAAAGCGTGATGTTGCTCATAAATTTATTATATATACAGTATATATATATATATATATATATGTGTATACTACTGTACACTTTACAGCATATATGTAGTAATATTCATGTACAGTTTGGGCTCCTTTTGTATAAAGTTTTTAAAAGGTTGATATCTGTAGATATGTGGATTTTTGCCAGTTTTTTTCTGTAGCTATTAACAGCAAGAAAAAGTAAATATGCTTGTAATAAAGAAAGAGATTTAAATGTTTGAAAGCCTTCTGTCTTTTCTCTTTACTTATGTCAGAAGTTATTGCCAATGAAATATCATGGCAACTAGTTATCTACCTCACATCAAAAGGCAAATTCTTCTGGTGTTAAAGTGACTCGGCTTACCATGGGAGTAATAATGAACAAAATCCAATGGCACTACATGTGTAGTTATATAACATAACCACAAAGTGGCAGCAAAGTGCAACATTAAAGCTGCTTCCACTATTCACTCTAAACTTTAAATACAACCAGCTCCTTATGGTCTGAAGTAAAAAAATTTCCTACCAAAAATATATAGATTTTCAAATAGTTGTATCTTGGCCAAATATTGTTCTATTTAAGCTAATTTATACAGCTTTCAGATGATGTATAAATCTCACTTTTAAAAAAACTGACCCTTATGACTGATTTTGTGGTCCAGGGTCATATAAACTAGACATACACACACAATCCATTTTACTATGCAGTTTGGTGATATATGTTTCCACTTACAAACATTTAATCATTTAACATTTAATCTTTAACAATTAAAATAAATAAGTTAATTAGTCAGAATACATCCAAGAGATTGTAATAAAATCAAATAAGAGGTCTATAATAGAGATAATTCATTCATCATAAACTTTGACATAGTGATACTAGATCCCAAAATCCAAAACATTATGGCTTACTTACTAAATATAGGTGTATCTGTATCTTCTTATTTGAAGTATCCACCTTATTCGTCAACGCGGAGGTAAGCTTATGGGCGAGACTTCCGGTTCATTAACCGCCATAGGGAAATAACGAGAAGATTAACAACATAAAGTAAACGGTAAAACTACGTGCACTACAAACCAGTGTGTTCATAATTAAAATAATAGATGTTATAACACAAAACAAACTGTTTTTACCGGTGGATGCCCTCTTGAAATAATACTGATCCTGAAAAAAACGTCTAAGTGTTTGCGTTTTCTGTCGCGAAATTACCGTAAAGGCCGGTTCAGACTACAGGGGTAGTTTTTTGTTTTGTTTTGTCGGTCAGGACAGTCACTGTGTCAGATGACTCCTAAAATCGTGACCTGAACAAGAATCATGTCAGTCTTGCCATCTTTAACGACGTGCGTTCTTGACAGATGTTGCCCTTAGCATAAACAAACAATGTTTAGCAAACAGCGTCTTGTAGTCAGAAAACCCCAAAAAAGAAAACCTGACAGTGGACACAAACCTGGCTTGCCTGAAGAGTACAGTATGGGCCATCAAAGAGAACTTAGGTAAAGGGGTTTTTTTTATTAACCTTTTTTCACTCTGTCGCGGTAACTTAGTCACAAACATTTCCTCCACTGTAAAATTCCACATAGCAGGACCGATACCATTGTCTCTCTTTCGTTTCGGCATATTTGAAAACACTACGAAGGCGCTTCTGTGCTAGTGATGGGTCGTTCTTGAACAATTCGTTCATTTTGAACGAATCTTTAATGTGACTCGGGACGAACGAGTCGTCTCGGGGAATGATTCGTTCAGTCGCGCATGCGCATCATCCTATTAGGTTCTATACTAGAATTAGTTCACCTGTTTCGAATCTTCGGGTTTTTGGAGTCGTTAATTCATTTTATGGGGCCGTCACGTGATGAACGAACGACTCAAATCCGAAGACTCCAGAGATTAACTAATCATTTCTTTTTCCGGCTCACACTCCATTGGTTAAGCTTATTGGGCTGTCACGTGATGAACGAACGACTCAAACCCGAAAACCTGACAGATAGGAGGCCAGGTTGAGCTAATCATAGACTAAAGACGTAGGTAAACAGTGAATTAATCTTGTCTGTTTCTTATAGCATTATAGTTCTGT
>JAHKKF010516879.1:0-46559 GCA_019740295.1 Labeo calbasu | reverse complement strand
ACCATATCAGTCCATTATATGGAGAAAAATGCTGAAATGTTTTTCTCAAAAAACATAATTTCTTTACGACTGAAGAAAGAAAGACATGAACATCTTGATTGACAAGAGGGTGAGTAAATTATTTGTAAATTGTTGTTCTGGAAGTGGACTCCTCTTCTAATATGTGAATTTTGCTTCAGGTGTTTTCTGATGACTCTGCATTTAAAGAGCCGTACCCTCCAAACAGTAATGGTTTGGACTGTGAAGAAAGGCCAGCAGTGGTAAGGGGTTTTTTTCCTCATGTTTAACGTATTACCCTCAGGTGTCGACCACATTTGGCACATTTCACTAAAACTGAAACCGTGTTCTTGCATCAACACTAACACCACACGCAATCAAACAATTGCTTTTTTTTTTTGATGCAGGAGGATTCATCAGCAACCAAACCTATGCCAATACCAACAATTGACACATCAAGATCACAGGTATTTGACATCCTTCAGGTAACTGACGTTGAAGTTCGCATTGAAAGTGAATGATTTTTGACCATCTTTGCGTTTTCAGAGACTACCCAGTAAAGAGCTTCCAGATGCATCTTCCCCAATTCCCACAAGCAACCTCCGTGTGATTAAAAATTCAATCAGGCTCACACTTAACCGATAACAGTGAGCTTTCTACAGGTAACATAAATTGTTACTGTTGCTGCCACTCTTGGGTTTGCCCTTTAATCTGTTTTTTTTCCCCCCCTTCTTCTTGAACATGTGTCTGCACAGGTTGTCCTTTAAAGAGTGGAACCACACTTGTGTAACAGCAGTGCTGCTTTTAAACTGCTACTGATATTTGGCTGGTCTTCCTGCTTGTTACAGAGTTAGTGTAAAGTACAGATTTTCTTTTTTTTTTTTCCCCTTCCCCAGTTTTTTTTTTTTTTTTTTTTTTTTTTNAGTTAGTGTAAAGTACAGATTTTCTTTTTTTTTTTTCCCCTTCCCCAGTTTTTTTTTTTTTTTTTTTTTTTTTATGCCTTACGTTGTCAGAATGCTTGCGAAAACATCTATTTGAGCTTTTGAAACAAACTGTACAGTAGATGTAGTTTGTATATAACTTTAAAAATCATTGTTAGTCTTTCTATGCCACCTTAATGTAGTTTTTATTAACAAAAAAAGTTTAAAAAAAAATTGTCCTGTTTGTCACTGTAAATGAGATTCTTCATTGTTTGTCCAAAGGTTTTCCTTAGTCTTTTTGTATTCGCTGTATTGGTTCTGGTACAGTTTCTGGGAGGACCTTTTTGTGTGGGGTGCGTATGTGTGCGAGTGTGTAGCTGGACCAGCATTAGTACCTAAAAACCATGACTCCATTACCTATCACAGTAAACGCTGATGCCACTCCATAGTTTTGTTAACAGTTCAAAACAAAAGAACAGTATTAGGCTGAGGTTTGAGTTTGTTCGGCCAACATTTAAAGGCAGGTTTGGTTTTACCAGTTTATTTGCTAAATGATAAGAGTCAGTGTTGGTTTTTGCGTGTGCATGTGCATGATTGTATTTCCCTGCGTCTAGGGCATCACCCCTGCGCCTCCCATGGAGGTCTGAATGGCAGTGTCTCCTGAACTTCAAAAACAGAGACTAAATGAGATTTCTGCCCTCTTTCCGTAATTTCTTCTTTTTTTTTTTTTTTTTTTTGTCCCCCCACAAGCTACTGCCCTACCCTGTTGGGGTGTACAGAGAACATAAACTTACTATTCATTTTGGGGTTTCTTAACATTTTATTTATTTGTACCGTTATAATTTTTTATATCACAGGTATTGCAGTTGAACAGCTTATTCTTCTAGACATTCATTTCATCATTCAGTTACTCAGTTGGAATCTTCTTGTTACCTTTAGGACAATTTAAAAAAAATCTACTTGTCATTCTTTTTGTAGGGCAAAAGTTGTATTTGAAAGGGTATTTTTGTATGTAATGTAAACTGCCTTCTTTACATTAAGAACATAAAATTCACAAAACCCCTAAGTGGCTCCTGTGGTTTTTGTCCCTTTGTTTTCTCAAAACATTACATCGTTGATCTTTGCAATAAATCGAGGACCTTCGTGTACCTATTCTTTACCTAGTGTAGGCTCTCCGATGACAAGTGTTTGCTTACGATGACGTCACCTACGGGCGATCCCTGTGACGTACATCTTAGTAATAAGCTTGTAAACACACATGTCGCGTTAACCACTATCCTTACATGGTGCTTCGACACTACGCTACGAATAACCATATAGGTACATGTATTTCTAATTGACAAATCAATAAAGACAAAGCGTAGTTTTTCTCGAAGAAGTGTTATTCTCTGTTGTTGGACATAAACTTCCTTGTTCGTGGGAGATTCCCACTGCGTACCGGGGATTACCCTAACAGGAGTTTTAACTGCTGCGTGAACTACAGTAAATAGCCTACAAGCATTTTAAAAAAATAATTTGAACGATTGGTCATTAGGTCCTAATAATAATGCCCACTGCTAAGCTAAACTGTGTCGAGTATTCTTTTTCTCTTTCAAAACCTGATCCTTGGTTCAAGGAATAAGTTTACCTCACAATGAACGTTCTGTCTTTTTTTTTTTTTCTCATTCTAGTGCCGATCCATAGACTTACTTTTTAACGTGAACCCACAATAAGAGATGTTAGGCAGAATGTGAGAGACAAACAGCGGTCACCTTTCAATATCGCTGCATCTTTTTTCCATACATTGAAAATGAATGGTGACTGAAGCTGTCATTCTGACTAATGTCTCCTTTCCGCTCAAGAACGATAGATACGCTGGATTGGAACAACAAAAGCGAGTAAACGGTGATGGTGTTTTCATTTTTGGACGAACCATGCCTTTTAGGTTTGTATTATAAGAGGAAATTTTATAGTCGATTAAATAAAGTGTAAAAATTCCCAGTAAGTGTCTCGCTTACTGAAGTGAAACTTATTGTATGAAATTAAAATTTTCGTGGGACTTCAAAATCTCAAAACATCGTGATATTGGTTGAAATGAAAAGTAAAATAAAAGCATTAATTATTACAATCACCTTGACATTTCTCCGTTTATTTCTGCTTAATTTGAATTTGACGTCGCACTATGCACAACCCTCGTTTGATTGGCTGCGCGTACGCTGAAGAATATGGCAAGCCCGTTTAACCTCTATTTAAATATCTATTTTTGTTTTGTAGTTCTTGTTTTGTCCTCAGTATGCAATCCAATAATGACTGCTGTCTGTTCAGACACTATGTAAGGAATTGTGGACGAAGGCTACTAACATAAAACAGTATTAGAGAGAGCAGAAGGTAGAGATACATTAGACATGTTAGACATTAAATAATAGACATTTCAAATTTAGGTTATGCTAAAGATTATATGGAAATCTGAATTAAATATTACCAGCATCCCAGGCATTTAATTTTG
The DNA here is from genome assembly GCA_019740295.1 of Labeo calbasu. Lineage (NCBI taxonomy): Eukaryota > Metazoa > Chordata > Actinopteri > Cypriniformes > Cyprinidae > Labeo > Labeo calbasu. The sequence continues at coordinate 43,157 of JAHKKF010516879.1, read as the reverse complement.
CTAGTAAATACTTACACCTAAATTATGATATTACTAGCTTAGTGGGTATATTACCACCTTAGGTGTGCATTATTTTTCAAACCCCAGAATCAATTATTCTACTTATACTATAGTTATCAAACGTCAAGATGTTGTTTGGATTATTTCAAGACATTTTTCAGGTTTTTGTCTCTATAATGCTTTTATGTGTAGGACTAATTTCTTACACATCTCATCTCAAGCTACTGTCGCTAATTCCAAAACATAATTTTAAACCTTCTGTAACTCAATTTTGTGTGTGTGTGCATGAAATGGGTTTATTTTCCAGGTTGTCTGATGTTGCCTTATCGTTTTTTGGGAGGAATAATAGGATATGTGACCCTGGACCACAAAACGGTCATAAGGGTAAATTTTTTTGAAAGTGGGATTTATATATCTGAATAAGCTTTCCATTGATGTATGATTTGTTATGATAGGACAATATTTGGCCGAAATATGAAAAAAAAATCGAAATACTGAGTAAACTGCCTTTAAAGTTGTCCAAATGAAGTTCTTAGCAATGCATATTACTAATCAAAAGTTAAGTTTTGATATATTTACAGTAGGAAATTTACAAAACATCTTCATGGAACATGATCTTAATATCCTAATGATTTTTAGCATAAAAGAAAAATTGATCATTTTGACCCATACAACGTATTGTTGGCTATTGCTACAAATATACTCATGCTACTTATGACTGATTTTGTGGTCCAGGGTCAAATATATATATAATTCAGATCAATTAAATGACTAGAAAACTGGTAATATGTTAATCAGATTTGCAGATTTGTCTTTGGCATAGCTTAAATCTGAAATGCCTTATTAAATGTAACATTTAATATATGTCTACCTTTCTTTCTTGTACTTAATTAGATTTTATGTTATTGGCAAATAGCTTACTCTGGTGTATTAAAGATGTATGCAAGAAACATACTGACAATGGCAAATGTATTACAAGACTGGTAATTAGGCTAACAAAATGTTGACAACACAGAAAGCGCAATAACAAAAGTAAAAAAAATAAATACATAAATGTTAAAGCTAAAATCACCCCAGATTTTTTCCCTAGTTGCAATTGCTTTTTTACTCTTTATAAGTAATTTCCTATTAGAATGGCTACTTTTTATAATTCAATTAAAAACTATGGTAGTTACTAGCTAGTAACAATTGGAATAAACACTAGTGTCTAATAAGTGTCTATTCAGCAAGTACTAAGAAAACTGGAACAATGGAAAGTTACCAGTAACTAAAAAATAAGTACTTGCACTATAAGTACTAGTATAGTTATTACTAAAATTGCATTTAGTATCAGCATCAAATGGAATACATACAATTCATAAAAAGGCACAAATGTAAATTTTTGACTAACAATTGAATAGTTATTTGCCACTGTTATAGTGAGCAGTAGCAAATGAAAAATGCTAATATCTAATTACTTTATTAGCGAAACTGAAAAAGTGTGAAATTAGTGTGACGTAATTTATTGCTAGTCCTTAAATGTTAAAGCGGCTTGCCAGAGGGGCGTGCGCTGATTTGTGGGCGGGTGCGTTGTATATAGTGGGGAATTCCCAGTCAGTACTCTTCTGTGTTGAAGTGTTACTGTGTATCTGTTCAGCACTTTAGAGCTCGGACGTAAAACCTAAGACAAGGGTGTTCGCATAACATGGAGGGTGAGTAGCAAAATTTATTAAATTAATTAAGTAACTGTCTTTTTCTTTTCCCTTATTTGCTATTTGCTGTCTTTAATTAAATCACGCGTACAATTAAAGTCTGTGTAACAGATAGTTGATTCAAAACAGCACCGTTGATTTAATGACTTGTTTAGATAGCCAATTTAAAGATATTTCATCTACTCATAACTCTTACTTTTTATGACATAGAATCTGCCTCAATAACAATGACTTTTAATGCTGTTTTCTGTTGTCCTCCGTTTGTAAATCTTGACAATGTAATTTGTAATCTTACATTATAACATGTTTTACATTTTCAAATCTCATTATGAATAGGGAAAAAAACATACAAGCTTATAGTTTTAGATATTACAGGAAATAAAACACAGAGTTGTCTTTGTGGAAATGTAGAATCACAGAAAGCACTTGTGAAACAAAAGCAATATGATTCGCATTACCTGAAAACAAAGTTCTAAAGTTAAGACCTCTAAATCTAGATAAATCCTATGTAAACTAAACAAATCAAATGAGTTGTCTGTACATGAATACATGAGGGACAAAGTAACACCAGGAAATAAAAATGAGGAACTTTTAAAAGCTGTTTCAGCTCTCTTATTCTCATCTGCACCTTTGTTAATTCTTGTACAATATAAATGCATTATAATGTATATTTAGCTGACTGCCTGTATTCATCTGTTTTTCTTTTTTTGCTTTTCTGTACAGTGCATCCCCTATCAATGCACAGGGACCCCAATTTAAGTAAGTACATTAAATTCATCTGTGTCAAGGGTAAAACGCATTCTGTCTTTACTTGTAACATGTTTTGAGCCAAGTTTAGGGTGGACCATAAACTTTGCGTAATTACTCATCAAGTTTGTTTAAACGTCACGCAGTTGCCGATGTAATGTTCAGATTTCCTTACATTACTTCCTCTTTTGTTTGATAAAGATATGACTTCCTGTAAGTGACAAATCTCTCGAGCAGGCAGTAGTGAGTGACATCTGTACACTTAAACATTTTAACTAAATCACACATTGGATCTGTTTCATGCATTATAACCAATAGCTTCCCCAGCTTATTTTATGACATTTAACAGTGTAAGAATGCATAGGCGAATAGAACTCACCTGTTCGTGCCAATGCCAAAAGAAGTGTGTTAAAAAACAACCAAAATATGTTGCATGACAAATGCAGCTGTTTGTGCAGGTGCTATGATATGCTTAGTATAATGGCACCTGGGCGAGCTGGTAAAACGCTATGCTGACAGGTGCAAAGAGCGGGAAATTATTTACCGGCAGGCTGTGTTGTTTGTGGTCAGGTTATGGTCAGGTTCTGTGAAAGACAGAACATGTTGTTTCTGCAGGTGTTTCAAACCCTTAGTCTTTTACTTATGCAACATAAGTGTTGGCATTTTAATAAATGGAACCCTGGACCACAAAACCAGTCATTAGGGTAAATTTTTTGAGATGGAGATCTATACATCATTATGCATCTGAAAGCTAAATAATCCACTGATGTATGGTTTGTTAGGATAGAACAGTATTTAGCTGAGCTACAACTGTTTGAAAATCTGGAATCTGAGCGTGTAAAAAAAATCTAAATATTGAGAAAATTAACTTTAAAGTTGTGCAAATGAAGTTCTTAGCAACGCATATTAAGTTCTGATATATTTACGGTAGGAAATTTACAAAATATCTTCATGGAACATGATCTTTACTTAATATTCCAATGAAAAAAAATGATAATTTTGACCCATACAATGTACAAATACACCTGTGCTACTTAAGACTAGTTTTGTGGTCCAGGGTCACCAATAATAAGAGTAACTTAAGCTTTTGAAATGCTTTTCACTCTGTCAAATCATTTTGATTATTTAAATGAATGAAATTCAAATCTCTGAATCTGACTGATGTCATTTTGCCACTCTGTGCAGTGGGAGAGCCCTGTGTTCAGATCTTCGAGCAGCCAAAACAGAGAGGCATGCGCTTCAGGTACAAATGCGAGGGCCGTTCGGCAGGCAGCATACCTGGTGAAAGAAGCTCAGACAATAACAGAACCTACCCAAGCATTCAGGTACTTGCTTTTAAAGTCTTACACCACTGAAGAAAGAATTAAACTTGTATTTTAAGGAAAGTGATTCTATAAACTGCTTCTCTCTTTCTATCTCTCCCTATTAGATTCTGAATGTTACCGGGAAAGGAAAAGTGCGTGTTACCCTTGTGACCAAAAGCGACCCATATAAACCACATCCTCATGACTTGGTGGGAAAAGACTGCAAGGATGGTTATTACGAAGCAGAGTTTGGTCCTGAACGAAGAGTTATCGCGTAAGTTGGTTGTTTTAATGTAAAAATTTCAGAATAATTTGGAATACAGAAGGTTGACAACTTTTTGATTGCAGATGTATTATCTGCATATTTTGCTCTAATCTCATTTGGTCCTCTTGCCATTTTCCTCCTAATGAAATAAAACATCTCCATGCCCCACATCAAAGCCATTCCTGTGTGCTTTCCGTATTACTCCAGCCCACACACTACCACAGTTCTCTTCCGAAGGGCTGTCCATTCTTCTTCTTTTTATTTTTTTTTAAAGAAGCATGTTGTTTCAGAGTAGGGAGCCATGCAGGGGATTCCCCCGATATGCAAAATGAGAGCCTTAGAGTTCCAGTCTGCCCTCAATTTTAAACTGTATGTCAGTTTGGTTAGTTCTAACCTCACTCTTCCTGTTAGCTTTAGTCACTGGGATCAACGTTCGGGATAGACAATACATAGACCTAAACAAATCTTATCGCTCTACACAGTTTAACAGATTGTTTCTTTGTTTTTTTCCAGTTTTCAAAACCTGGGTATCCAGTGTGTGCGGAGAAGAGAAGTGAGAGACGCCATAATGCAGAGGATTACGCGAAGAATCAACCCCTTCAATGGTGAGAACCAACTGTACTTTTTTCTCTAGGCCTAAAAAGAATCTCAATACACAGAAAAGCACAAACTAAATCTGAATTGGAGAGATCTAACAAAGACTTATCAGATACATGCTCAAATTTAGCATGGAGAACATCTGCAGATTCCTTCTAATCGCCTCTCTCACCTCTTATCATTATTCCTGACCCAGTTTCTTTCACTTTTACTCTTGTTATGAGAAATTCTGTATAGACCAATTATAGGTTTGTAAACATTTGGAATGCGCACGCATCATGGTTGCAGAAAACAAAAATATTTAAATAATATGTCATGCTGTAACTGTAGGGCTAATACAATACATCCCCTATGAACAGCATATGTAAATATTATGTAGACCTATTTAAATCAAATGTATGCTTTAGAGTAATCATAGTAGCTTTCTTCCATAGATGTACGTTTAAACATATGCGTTTAGCTTCAAATGGCATCTTTGACGACAGTATTTTCTAAAAAAAAAATTGCATTCCGATTTTGACATCAAAAGGCACAAAAATTGTTTGTTTTTTTTTTTCTCTTATTCTATGGATTTTACCCCTTTACCTCCACTTGTTACCAGTGTTTGTCTGTACTATGCGCGCGCACCTGACGTCTACTCCAAATTGGTCTATATGCCGATGTTAACATCACAAATGCTTACACGTCGGAGCAGAATAAGGTTGTCCATACCATATTTGAGTCCTTAATAGGTTGCGTTCACATACTGTACGGTTATTTACGGGTGTGACAACCGTATTCTTTAACCGAACTCACACCTGTACATTTTCAGGACTCACAACCGCATTCTTGGAAAACGCGCTGTGTGAACGGAACAGGACTGGACAACTAGTTGTCTGTCACGTCACACAGTGCGAGAGAGCCGCTCTGCCGCACAAACGCGCGTCTACCGTGTGCTGCGTGTTTTAATTTGTGGTTTCGGAGAAATGAGCTGCGTGTCATCTGAAAGTTTTATATCCAGTCTTCACCGGAGCCGCTTCCATCCGTTTTGTGTTCTGCCCGCGATTCAAATACTCCGCTCTCCACTCAATTTTAAAAGCTGCTGTCGGTTAATGACGATTTGACGGATGAGCTCGCGGCTCGATTGGACTCCTGTGGTGTCGGAAATACTTTCAGTTTTGCGGAGGTCGCCATCTTTGATATTACTTTGGTCACTGTTGCTATGATTACTTCTAAGGAATACGGGCTTGACTCCCGTTGCATGTTCATACAGACAGGATTCGAAAAGCTACTGTAAGTTGCTGTGTGAACGAGACATTTCTAGGCTCACACCTGTAAGTAAATATGGTTGTCAGTCCCAAAAAGTGACAGTGTGAAGGTAGCCAAAAATCACTTCTCTTAACTTAGTGAAGATGTTGCACAACTGGCTGCGGTATTGAGTGGCATATGATCAGGGGGAATTTATTTAGAGAGGGAGGAATGTCAGGAGGAACTGTAAACTATACTTTTTTGTGTCACCGATGACTTTGGCTTATTCAGCCTGGAGTATGCAAACAACCAAATACTTCAGGAATTCCATGCAAACTATTGTGTAGGAGGAAATTACAACAGGGTTAATATTTTTAAAGCAGATTCTCTAGGTAGTTTTCTTCTCTAGGTCTGAGTTTTAGATTGGCTTTTGCCACCAGCAGCAATGTTTTTGTGATAAATAAGTCTGGCCTACAAAGTAAATGCTTTTGCTTTGAAATGAGACTTTAATATTGAGGATATACATTATAGTGATTCAACAAGCATGTGTAAGATTCAACATGTAGTGTTATACCACTGTCTAGCCAAATGATATTTGTGAAATTATGAAAATTTAGCAACGGGTCTTTACACAGTATGGTTTGTGAGCATATTGTGAACTTGACTCTGTGTTTGCTTCCTCATGCTTGTTCTGCTGTTCTCTGTGGTGACAGCTGTTTGAGGGACTGCTCTCACTTCTGCTGTGATAACCAAATAAAGATCTCTCTTTGGCTTGTAACATTGACAATCCCCTATATTAGATAGAGATTAGTCATGGTGGCAGTTGTGAGATTAGTCTTGATATTACTTTTGAAGTTTGGTCATGTATCGAAGGGATGACCTGTTAGAGATGACCTCATTTGCACTGACGTTATCCCATAATGATACACACTGATGACGCATGCATACACAGTGAATACTATCGTTCGTTTCATTTATTGACTAGGTATTCGAATGATTTTTGGAGAGGAGGTATTCGTTTTGTGGTTAGGACTGCCACAAACATGAAAGTATAGCTGAGGATTAAATGTCATACCAATAATTGCGATTAATGATGTAATTGTTTCATGTTCTGCATGCTGGATACTCCTACAATGAAAATAAGTTACTTTGAAGACTGAAATTGTACTTTCTTGTAAATGAATGTTTACAACTGTTTAGTCTAAACACAACTGTAAACTGACTTAAATGACTAAAATTACAATACATCATTTATATGAAATTGAAAGAAGTTACTTTGAAACAGTTTTCACTCCAACATTGCTAGTAAATTCTGCAAACCGAAAAACAGCAAGTAGCACATTGAATTAAATAATGAAATTTAGTAGAAAGTAGAAATACTGAAATAGTATTTTCTTCTAAAACACGGAATTTCAAAAATGTAGTTTTAAAATGTAGTTAAAATCACAACAAAATTTGAAGTAAACCATGCATTAGATTAGATTATCATGTCTAAATATAGTCTAAAAATTACTAAAATTACTTCAATGGCTAAAAGTAGATGTAATTTACATGAAATGTAATGAAAAGTTACTTTAAAACTCTTTTTACTTCAACATTGCTCGTAAATTCTGCAAACCGAGAAACATCAAGTTGCACATTGAATTAAACATGATATTTCGTAGGAAGTAGAAAGACTGAAATAGTATTTTCTTGTAAAACATACTTAATCGTTTTATTTACAGCTTATTTACGCAATCAGTTTTTACAGGGTACACATTCTGAAGTCATTCTCTAAAATGTACTATTACCTTTCATGCTTTTTGATAAGGATAATATTTTAAATATATAATTAAAATATATATTACAAAATAAAATACAGAATATTTTAAACATATAATATTTTTAAAAAATTACACCAAAAGTTTTTAAAATGTTTTTAAAGAAGTCTCTTCTGCTCACCAAGCCTGCATTTATTTGATCCAAAATACCGCAAAAGCAGTAATACTATGATTTTTACTATTTAAAATAACTGTTTTCTATTTAAATATTTAAAAGCTTGGAGTCAGTATTTGTTATTTCGTTTTTTTCTTTATTTAGCAAGGATGCTTTAAATTGATCAAAAGTGATGATAAAACATTTATAATGTTACAAAGACATCTATTTCAGATAAATGCTGTTTGAAAAAAAATCTACTCTACTGTTTTCAACAAACTAATAATAATAATAAATGTTTTTTGAGCAGCAAATCAGAATATTAGACGATTTCTGAAAGATCATGCGACTGGAGTAATGATGCTAAAAATTCAGCTTTGAAAACGAAGGAATAAATTACAGTTTAAAATATATTCAAATAAAAATAGTAAAAATATCTCCTGTCAATATAATATAATATAAAAATATTTTGAAATTAGGCCTAATATATTTGTTTTAGTAATTAACTTTTTTAAACTGAAGATTTGGCATTGCATAAATGTTAACATTAAGCAGCGTCGGTGAGGTTGATCATAGCTGGCTTTGCCGTGATGGGTGATGAGTGGGTGTTGAGTGAACAGTATGGTGTTAGATGGTGGGTTCAGGTGACGAGAGATGAGTGTGAGGCTTGGGAATGGTGGTATGCCCACAAAACGGAGAATCTTCACCTGCCTGCCCCCATTTCTCTCTACAACTCGAACCCTCTGCTTCACCTTCCACCAGCCCACGCTAACCTAAATCATCACCCACCTGCAACTGCTGTCCACTCGTTCCTTTTGCTCTCTGACTTCACTAAATGCAGAACCAGAGGCGCACATATATACGCAAATAAACATGACCACACCGGGGCTCGCCGTTGCCTTTCTCACACTCCACCTCTCGCTATCTTCCACACCCACTCATCTCCTCCCACCTTATCTCTGTTCCTCTGTTCCTTCTTGTCTGTTTTACATCTGCCTGCTGTGCTCCTCACTGCTCAGCTTCCGTCTCCATCCTTCTTTCCCACTTCTGGGCTTGTGGTCTGGACAGAGGTGTCTCTTCACGTCAGGAGGCCGCCCCCTTTGCTGCAGAATCGTCAGAGATACTGTCACTCGAGCTGTCTTTCTAACCCGCAGCGATATTTCCACATGCTGTGACCTCAGAGTGCTCAAAGCTCGTCACAGCTGTGGGCGGGATAGCCGGGGGGTGAAAAGACACAGACTCCTGAGAGTGAGTGGGTGAATGTGCACACACTAAGAAATGTCTACACGAGCACCCGCGTGGGCGTTTTGTACTCGTAGGCTGATGTGTCAGTGGCATTTCTGGTGATGCTGCTGGGGTGAATCTGCAAGAGCAATACATGCCGCTTGCTTTTGCTGACTTGGACGACGTTTACGCTTCATATTAATACTGCCTTCAAACGCACCGTGGTTGGGCATTCATTATTACAACAAGTCATGCAAGTCTAAAATATAACATGGAACAGTTTAAACAAAACAATAAATTATATAGCTATAATTTTCAATTATAAATATGTAGGTGTATATATAAATATGTATACACTGCCATTTAAAAGTTTGGGATCAGTAAGTTTTTAATGTTTTTTTTTTTAAGATTTCTTATGCTCATCAACGCTGCTTTTATTTGATCAAAAATCCAGAAAAAAACTGTAATATTGTGAAATATTATTTCATTGTAAAATAACTGTTTTCTATGTGAATATATTTAAAAATGTAATTTATTTCTGTGATGCAAAGCTGAATTTTCAGCATCATTACTCTAGTAGTTTACTCTTGTAAACCACCATTTAAAAGTTTGTTTAATAAAAGTTTATTCTTGCTTTTTTCTGAAAGAAATTACTACTTTTATTCACCAAGGATGTGTTAAATTGATTAAAAAAAAGTGAGAGCATAGACTTATATTGCTATTTTAAATAAATGCTGTTCTTTTTAACTTTTTATTCATCAAAGACTCCTGAAAAAAGAATCAAAGGTTCCATAAAATATTAAGCAGCACAACTGTTTCCAACATTGATAATAAAAGTAATAATTCAGCATATTAGAATGATTTCTGAAGGATCATGTGACACTGAAGACTGGAGTAATGATGCTGAAAATTCAGCTTTGCATCACAGGAATAAATTATGTTTTAAAATATATTAAAATAGTACAGCATTATTTTATAATATTTCACAATATTACTGTTTTTTCTGTATTTTTGATCAAATGAATGCAGCCTTGATGAGCACAAGAGAATTCTTTGAAAAACATAAAAAAACCTTACTGATCCCAAACTTTTGAATAGAAGTGTATTTTGCATAAATTACCAACATTACAATAATTTACAATAAAAAGTACAAAAAATACGATATTATATCAAAATGTAAACAAAATGTATTTAAATCATAAAACAAAAGGCAAAGCAAAAACAGCACAATAAATATTTTTAAAAAACATAAGTAATTTTTTTTTAGTATTTATTTTTATTGCAGAACTGGTGTAAGCATACTTTTTATCATGAAAAAAATCTCATGTTAAAAAAGAAATCGAAAAAAATATCACAAGTTGTGTCACAAGTGTGTCAGCTAGTTTTAAACAAACTGACCTGGTTTTCATTCTCGTGCTTGTTTCATTTTCTTCTCCCTCTTCCTCTTTCCTTCTCATTCACCTCATTCACACGACTCTCCTTCTCTGTTTTGACACACAAAATACATCTAGGTTTAATATGTCGATATGTTTTTTGTGCACACTGCAAAGTTGAACGTATATTTTGTGTCCACAGTTCCCCGAGAACAGCTGTTACAGACTGAGGAATATGATCTGAATGTGGTGCGTCTTTGCTTCCAAGTTTTCCTTCAAGATGAGAGCGGAATGTACAACACCGCGCTGCCTCCCATCGTCTCCAACCCCATCTATGACAACAGTGAGTTGAGTTTACACAAATAAAAAGCGCACAGCGTTAAATGTGAAGTGTGTCATTTCTGCACAGCAACAAACAGAGTTGAAAACTGTTTGTTTAAGTGCATAACAACACTGACTCAGCCAGTGACTCAGACCTGGGTTGTATTTGGCGCTGCTAGTCTGACAGAATTACACTTCACTAGCATTGGGCTAATCTTAAAATGGAATACAATATTTATTATTTAATTATTTATTTATTATTATGGTAGTTTTTCAGTAGTTTGTAGATATAAATAAAATAAAAATTATTACAGTATTTTTACTGTAATATAATGATTTTTATATGAGTATAAAAAAGTGAGTATTTTTTAAGTAATGGAAATTTCACTCCACTACATAAAAACCAAGCTAAATTTGACATGTATTAGTAGCTAAAACATTTGTGTGAAGTTTTCAAGCATAGAACTTGTTCTGGGAATCTTAGTTCTGGGCAATGATTAATCGCGATTAATCGCATTAAAAAGTTTTTGTTTATATACTATATGTGTGTGTACTGCGTATATTTATTATCTATATATGAAGACACAAACATACAGCATATATTTTGAAAAGTGACAATTAATCAAACGATTAATCGTGATTAATCGCATACAAAATAAAAGTTTGCGTTTGCCTAATATATGTGTGTGTACTGTGCGTAATTATGATGTATATATAAATACAAAAACATTTATGTATATATTTAAGAAATATTTACAAGTTATGTATTATAATTTTTATATAATTTATATCATATATAAATAATATTTTGTACATAAATAACATTTCTCTTAAATATATACATTCATTTGTGTATTTATAAATACATAATAATTACACACACATATATTAGGCAAACTCAAACTTTTATTTTGTATGCGATTAATCACGATTAATCGTTTGACAGCCCTATATCCATCTAATTTATATCACATATAAATATATTTAATGTATAAACATAACATTTTTCTTAAATATATACATGCATGGGTGTGTATTTATATATACATAATTAATATACACAGTTCACACACATATATTATGCACACAAAAATGTTTATTTTGGATGCGATTAATCGCGATTAATCGGTGCCCAACACTATAATCAATGCAAATGAGCAAAAAGGAGTCTAGTTTGAAACCAGATTACCGGAATAATTCTCACCAGTGGTTTTCACTATCTGCGATATTTGATAGTGTTTCATTTTAGATTGAGACGAAACATGGTATAGCGATACCTTTCAAAGCGCAACGGTTTGGCGGCAGTTTTGACTGATTTATTGTGTGGCATTAAACATGATGCAAGTCACTGCTGCCACAGAGCATGAAGCTGTGGCAACGCATTGCTTAGGTGACAGATCTGTCAGTGGCCACATCCCACACTACAGGAAGTGAGCATGGTCCATTTCAACACTTCCTCACGTGATGGTGTACAGCGCGTGCAGAACAGCATTGCTTGCAGAGTGTTTTCATGTGGTTGTGTGATGCTAAATAAGTCAACCGATTAAAAAGAAAAAAGGGTTGTGACTTGGTTAAACCCTTTCACCTGCTTGTAGATGCTGGTTCTCACATCTTGCATATTGTTCTCATGACAATGCGGTAGAAGTCTGCAGTTAAACTAACCAGTGTTAATATGGCAAGCTTCTTTGCTATTACAGAAATCAGTCTCATACAACCTAGAAAAGAGGAAGCAATAAACCACCCCGCCCTTACTCTGTAAATCGTGACAGGTTTGGCTGCTTTTTTCGTCTCAGGATACACGTTTGCAAGTGTGGCTGTGCCTGCAGATACTCTGATAACGTCAAAGAATGAGAAAAATGATTTCCTACTGCTAATGTCTGTGTTTCAAGTTTGTTAAGGTTTTCTAATCTTCAATCTAAATGGCCTGTGCTTGTTTCAGGGGCCCCGAATACAGCCGAACTGCGAATCTGCCGGGTGAACAAGAACAGTGGCAGTGTAAAGGGAGGTGATGAGATTTTCCTCCTCTGCGATAAAGTGCAGAAAGGTACGGGAACATTTTAATTACTTGAAAAAAAAAGTCAAAATGCTCCATTTAATTACTCACTCAGTCTAATCAATCTCACATGTCCTTTTCGTTTATTCATCATCCATTTATTTTATTTCATATGACATTATCCATCCTCCATTGCTAGTTTTTCTAAGCCATTCTTTTATTTAACACCATCACATCACCTTACTCTAGATGACATTGAGGTGAGATTCTTCACTCAGAACTGGGAAGCCAAAGGCTCCTTCTCTCAGGCTGACGTGCACAGGCAAGTGGCCATAGTGTTCAAGACACCCGCCTACTGTGACACCACCATCACAGCCCCTGTTACAGTGCGCATGCAGCTGCGCAGACCCACCGACCAGGAGGTCAGCGAGCCCATGGAGTTCCGGTATCTACCTGATGACAAAGGTAAAAGATCAACTTGGAGTTTACTAACTGATCTCATGACGAAAAACGTAGCTTTGAAAACTTTTTCGTAAGACGCCAACGCATTTCCAACAGAAATGAACACTAGAGACGGTAAAACATGAGCAAAACAATTGAATCCTTGGGTACGAATTTCGTCAAAAACATGACTACACGATGAAAAAGTCGTGAAAGTTGAGAGAGCGAAAAACAAGCTAAATCAGCACGCTTGCAATTGTGTTTTCACGTCACATGAGAGTTAAAGCGCCGCTCAGCAGACAACGGACTGCAGTGACACGTACAAAACCAATGTCACATAAAAATTACCATGTGTACGTTCAAAAAAAACGACGTGTACGGGCAAAAAAACAAAATCTCTTTTAGCGACATTTCACATTGAGTATGCGAAATACATAATTCGCGTCTTGCGAAAAAGTTCCCACAGGTACATTTTCATCACGAAATCAGGTTGGCTGTTTGTGATATCCATATCATGGATTATTTGATTTTGGCCCATGTCTTCATTGTTCGTTGTTGTTACAAATGGGTCAGTGACAAGTAAGAGTATCTATGATAAAATATTTTTAAAATCATGAATCATGGATCATCACATGATTTCGATGGTCTATTTGTTGGGAGAATATGAACATCATGTCTCTTGTTTATTTTTCAGATCCATATGGCTGTCAAGAGAAGAAACGTAAAATTGAAAGCCAGATGAAATCCTTCTCTAGCTTTTCCCAAGGAGCCATGAGCTTCATGAACAGACCAAAAGCAGTGCCTTCAACCAGCCTGGGGAATCAGAGAATCAAACTTGGTAAGATGTAAACCATACTAAATTCGGTGATGGGAAGGTTACTTTGGAAATGTAATAGGTCACAGATTACTATTTCAATTACTTTATCAATTATTCATTTTCAACCATTTAAAGCAGGCAGGGTTCACCTTACAATAGTACTCAACACTGATTATTGTCAGGCTTTCAAAATCCTCCATCACTTGAATTAAGATAATAATTTTAAAGCACAGCCACCACAAAATCAGACTATTGGATCTCTTTGAGATTATTCTGAGGTTAAATACAAGATATAGTTTAATAGCTATGATACTGTTTTTGAAATCAAATATTTGCATTGATAAGACAGGAAACACTGGCATCTAACAATGCCTTGGGGAAAAAAACTGTTAATTTAAAATATAAAGCATATACACAAACCCAAATACAAAATAAAACATCAAAAAAATGTGTCCTATTCTGTGTCCAACACTCCTCAAACATTGGTGTCTGTTATTTTAGAGCAGTCAATCCAATTTTGGAAAGAAATCAATCTGTGTGTGTGTGAAAATTTCCAAAAGTAACTGTAATTTAACAGATTACACTTACATTTGTTTTGTAATTAAATTACGTAATTCTGTTACATGTAACTAGTTACTCCCCAGCACTGATTTAATAACAATATACCAAAAATTTCTTTACATAACCAGTATTCCTATATAACCTAGTGTATTCTTTTTACAGAGCCACAGAGCCATTATTATCATCGTATATCCAACCAAGGAGTGATGCGCCAAAATCCGACAGGCTATTATAACAAAGCGTCCTGCCCCATGATGCCAACCCTAACAGAAACCCCACCGTCAGGAGCGCTCAATCAAGCATGGCCCAGTCCAGTCACCAACACCACCGGAGCCACTAATGGAGTTGGCCTACAGCAGATGAACCCAAGTCCCAGCATGCCCACCACAGGGGAAAGTGGAAGCAGCCTTCCTGTACTGACAGCTACGGATCTGGAGTTTCTTCAACCTAATGGCCCAACCAACAGCCAACCTCGACAGGACCAACCAAACCCGCAGAATCAGCAGGTCCAGCAATCCCAACAGCCACCTCAAAGGCAAGGAGTAGAAGGAGCCCATAACTGGTATAACTACAGCCACCAACAGCCTCAAAACACACAGAATGGGGCAACAGGCACTGGTGGATTAATGGGAACAGGCTACTCGTATACAGGCAACATGGAAGATGAGATATTTCAAAACCTCATGGGAAATCTGCAAGGGCTGAAACAGGAAGCTCAAGGGGCGAGCAACATGGCTGTGCTGGGGCCCAGCTCGGACTGTGGACAGTCCTTCACCGCGCTCCTGAACTCCGCCACCACCAATGGAAGTACAGCAGAGACCATGAGACAAATGGATGCTGGTGCCCCCAATCAGAGGGTCTCGCAGATTCAGTACACTGCCAGCGGCATGGGGCAGGAGGGCCATCTCGATTCTTTTTCCTGGGTGTACTACCCTGAATAGAGTCAAATTCAATAAGTGTTCAAAATGATTTTGTTTTTGAAACGTAGGCTTTGATTCATTCGCTGAATGTATATTCTCAAAAAAACAGGAGGGTTCGTTGTCCTGGAAATACTGTAAGAAGCTGTGACCAATTAGGTTAAGCAGTGAGATTTTATGAAACGTTTATGTACATAACAATCTGATGGTCATATTGGAGAAGTTTGAGACTGTTTGTCCACAAACGCTCGATTATGGCAGGGTAATTGTGTTCCTTAAAGTGGGAACTAACAGGGAATTGTCCCTGGGTAATGGCTATGTCATTTTAAACATGCTTCTTATCCAAGGTTCTCAACTGTACTGTTCAAACAAGAGTTTTCATGGTAACTCAAAAGTGATGGCTTTAGAAAACTTAGACAAATGTCTCAATCTGTTTTTACTTTATTCTATATACACGAGTTTTTTTTACTTTGCATTTTCTAAGGGTGAGTTTTTGTATTTTTATAAAATTACTGTTTATACTACTGAACATGGATTTGTGATTTCATGTATGTAATGTTACATTCTGAGCTGATTTGTGGTCATTCTAATGCATCATCTGTTTCTGTTTCACATTCCAAAGTTTGGGTAAATAAAAGATTAACTCTCTAATTTGGTGTACATATGTCTTTTCATATAATCTTCAGTTGTAAGAAGAAAGAGGAGCCTTTGGATATGAATATGTCTGACTTTCATGAACCCAATGACATGCTGCTAACAATGAGAATATGAAAACTACTGAAGCATTGTGTCATTCAAGTGGTTTCAAAACTTAAAAGGGCTCTATATAAAGCATAGCAACCCACTGTAATGTTGCTGAGTTACTCAATTGATTTTGAAACTTTGGAAGTTTTTACTTCCTAATGAATTTTTTTGATTCACTTTTTTTCCACATTTTGGAAATACACTCTTTTACTTTTTGTTTCTCTTTTTATGTAATTTCAATACTGAAGTATTGCAAAATAACAATGATGATTTTATTACATGCTGCATATATACAAGGGATATTGCATACACCATTAAGTAATAATAATCAATTAGAGATGAGCTGTAAAATTGCTATCATTAATTACTAACCTGAGGTGATTGAAGTAAATCTAAATATAAACTGCTATTCAAAAGTTTGGGGTACATAAATTTGTTTCTAAAAGAAGGCTCTTACGCTCACCAAGGCAAAATTTATTTGATCAAAAATACAGTGAATATTATTAAAATTGAAAATAACTGTTTTCTAGTTAAATATATTTTGAAATGTAATTATTCCTGTGATGCAAAGCTGAGTCATCACTTCAGTTTTCAGAACCCATATCAAACTGATTTACTACTCAAGTAACATTTTTTATTTCTTCAGCAGGTTCTCTTGCATTTTATGTGTAATATCATAGATAAACAATGTTTTTTACCACAATAAATAGATAGTATCAACAGCACAACATACTTTCTACAGTTGAACCTTTAAGAGTTTTACACAGTTTAGAGATATGATCAGTTTTAAATATTTTATTCAGTCCAGAATGGATGACGTAACATCTATGACCTCTCAAGTATGATGTTCCGTTGCTTCCCATCTGTCAAGTACACAAGTATCTACACTTTCGACAGAAAGGCTATACATGTTTCACACACACATACAGAGATCATAATAGACTTATTATGAATGTTAGCCTTATTTGGCAGGCTTCAGCATTAATAAAAGCCAAATCATTAAATTATGTCCATTCAACAGTGTGAATAATACATGAAAGGAACACAGTAGTCAACATTTGAAGTGGATCAAAAAAAGTTAATCAAAGTTGTCCTTAGACAAGAACAGGCATTCTTTTTGGTTTTAGGACAAATTTAACAAAACGTTCTGATCCACTTCAAATGTTGACTACTATAGTTAGGAACACACTAAAGAATAGTTTCCCAAAATGTAAAATATGCTGTAAAATTTACTCACCCTTACGCAATCCAAAATGCAGATGAGCTTGTTTCCTCATCAGAACAGAGTTGGAGAAATTTAGCATTGCATCACTTGCTCACCAATGGATCCACTGAAGTGAATGGGTGCCGTCAGAAAGAGAGTCCAAACTGCGAAAAAAAAAACATCGCAATAATCCAAAAGTAATCCACACAACTCCAGTCCATCAAGTAACATCTTGCAAAACAAACTGTGGTATGGTTGTAATAAACAAATCCATCATTAGAGGTGACGTATCATGAAAATCTGACTTTTTCCGTGCTATAATAGGGTCCCCTGAAACCACCAAGAGAGCAGTGGATTTATTTACTGTATACTACGCTGCTGCCATACAGATCTAATATAAACATGCAATTTCTTTCATAGCTGTTTACCTTCACAAACATAACCAACTGTTTACGCCTTTATGCCTAATACGACACGAAAGAGAACTAAGTTTAGTACTCACATGCTGTGTGACAGCCGCTTTCTGTGCGTGTGCTTCGGATATGTCCGCTCAAATAAACCTATATCAGAAGTTTAAACTAATATGGTTTAAAATGCATGATTTCAGGTCAATAGACATGATAACCGATTTGGCAGAGTATCTGAGCTATGAGCTGTAAAGGCACAGTCCTATTCTAGAAAAGGGGACGGGGAGCAGCAGCTCATTTGCATTTAAAGAGACATGCGTGAAAACAGCTTGTTTCTGCTTCCACTCAAAAAAGGCATTTTCAAACTGATATAATAAATGATCTGTGGGGTATTTTGAGCTGAAACTTTACAAACACATTCTGGAGACACCTGAGACTTATATTACATATTGTAAGAAGGGGCATAATAGGTCACCTTTAAATTACTTGTAAACAACTTATTACAGTGAATTATTGTGATTCTTTTATCAGTTGTTTGAACTCATTTCTGACGGCAAATCTGTTCTGATGAAAAACAAACTCATTTACATCTTGAATTTCTTTCTTTCTTTTTTTTTTCTAGGGTAAACTATTCGTTTAAGCGTGAAAGAATCTTTTGAATCTTGTACAAAAAACAGGAACAATCGTAGGCCTTCGAGCCAACAGTGTGAGTCATTCAATTTTAGGTAAACATTTATAGTAAAGACGTCAGTACACAGAATTTTAAAATAATCTTTTTCTATATTCTGATAAAGCTCACAACATTTCTTGAAATTGTGTGGTTTATAGGCAGTATGAACTAGAGCTGCTTTCCTCAGACAGCTGCTTACCCCAGAGACGTCAATACCTGTGAATACAGGACACACTTGAAGACAGACTCTTCTTATGGTCTTATCTGGAAGATATGCCGTTTAAAATTGTGGCTTCCTGTCTGTCTGTCTGTAGCAAACCACAGTGCAGCTCCTAAACAGAAACAACAATTCATATGTAGGGACAGCGCAAGCATTACTGTGGGATTTTAGTTAGTTGTGTTTCATTAGAAAAAGTTTTCTGTTATGCATGCTAACGAAGGCAAAGGTAACAGGTTAATGACTCAATAGAGTTCTTCTGATCATATCAGATCATATAAGTCCTGATGTTGTCATAACTACCATCATAAGGTAATAATCGCATAGATCTTGGTGGAAAATACTTGAGCAGATGTCAGTGAATGAAATAAGTGACGTTTGTTTGTTTTACCTTCCTGGAACTAATAAACACCACTCACAGTGTAACAACAACTAATATTTGCACATCATAACACTAAGCAGCGATTCTGGAAAATGCACGGTGTTGGGATGAAAAATTTTGACCACAGTGATGCACTTGCTGCATAATCCTAATATACTCCTACTTATTTTCCACTATAGGTTTTGTCACATCTATATGTGCTTCTGTGTTTTTAACATGAGTTAGGTTTCTGGCTCCCAGCCAAAGCATATAAACCTTTAACACAATCTCATTATCTTGTTACCAGTATTCCAACACTGAGCTGAAAAGGGATTCCAAAGTCTTTTGTCATTTGTGAGTCTACATTAGAATGATACATGTTCGGTCAGAGCATTTCTGCCCTGGAACAAAGCCAGGGCAAAACACAAAACAGAGCCAAACTTCTCAGTTCCAGTCAAGCTCCTCCCCCTGTCCTCCGTCACGAGCACACACACATATCGTTGCTTGATGGGAAATGGATGACACGCCTCACAGAATTGCCTTCTCTTGTGCATTGCTCTCACCAGGAGAATGAGGAAGTTCACAAGGAAAGATCACATTACAGTCTAATAAAGTACTGTGTTTATGAATGGTGATTGAATGAAAGCTTCAATGCCAAGCTTTGCTATCTGGCGCCGGTTTGAGACAGTGATTTCTTTGCTATAAAGAAAGCCAATTCAGGCAAGCCAAGCTTAAAGTACTGGTGGATCCAGTATTGCAAAACCAATTTCCAATTATGGAAAAATACTTAAATATCAGGAAAAATCGGTAAAACTGATTATCGTCCGTTATTTGTGTTACTAGTTCGCTTCCAGAACAAAAATGTACAGATAATGTACTCACCCCCTTGTCATCCAAGATGTTAATGTCTTTCTTTCTTCAGTCGTAAAGAAATTATGTTTTTGAAACATTTCAGGATTTCTCTCCATATAATATAATTCTATGGTGCACCCAAATTTGAACTTCCAAAATGCGGTTTAAATGCAGCTTCAAAGGGCTCTAAAGGATCCCAGTTGAGGAAAAATGGTCTTATTTAGTGAAACTATCGGTTATTTAAAAAATAAATAAATATATGAATTACAATTTATATACTTTTTAATCTCAAACGCTTGTCTCGTCTAGCTCTGTGTGGACTGTTTTTTTCTGGTCATGACAGTTAGGGTACGTCTAAAAAAGTTCGTCTCATTTTCTTCTCCGACTTCAAAATCGTCCTACATCGCTGCAGAAGTACCAACACGTAGTTTACAAAGAGAACATACCTAGAAGATCAAACACCCTTTACAAAAAAAAAGGTAAAAACAGCGATGTAGGACGATTTTGAAGTTGGAGGAGAAAATGAGACAGGAGTTTTTAGATGTACCCTAATACAGTTCACACAGAGCTCGACTACATGAGGAGAAATCCTAAAATGTTTTCCTCAAAAAAACATAATTGCTTTACAACTGAAGAAAGACATGAGCATCTTGGATGACAAGGGGGTGCGTACATTATCTGTAATTTTTCTGGAAGTGAACTAATCCTTTAATTGTCTAAATTTAGTAGCAATTTCTTAGTGAAAATTGCTTTTGCACCTAATTTCCTCAGTGTAGTAATATTAATATTTGAATCTGAAAATCCTGCTTAAAGAGACAGTTCATCCAAAAATGAACATTCTGTCATTAATTACTCACCCTTGTGTTGTCCCAAACCTTGAAGACATTTTTAAATTATGATATTTTTTATGAAATCCGAGAGCTTTCCTGCATAGACAGCAATGCGACTGAAGTGCTTAAGGCCCAGAAAGGACATTGTTAAATGGTTGACTGTTTTTTTTGTTTGTTTGTTTGTTTGGTTTTTTTCTAGAGTTAATGCTTTTGTTAAAAAAAAACACACATTATTTTTCACATAATTTACCTTTATCCTACATCGCTTTGTCCTTTCTCCTATGAACGCTCTGATGATTTCCTGGTTTTATGAAGCCACTCCCTCAGAAATACGCAATGGCCTCAGATTGGTTAGCTGGCCAGTGTGTTGTGATTCGCTGAACTCCTTTTTGTCTTCATTGTTCACAAGAAGTATTCTCGTAACTTCATAAAATTATCGTTAAACCACTGATGTCACATGGACTATTTTAACAATGTCCTTGCTACTTTTCTGAGCCTTGAACATTTTATGCAGTGTCAGAAAGCTCTAGGATTTCATAAGAAATATCTTAATTTGTGTTCTGAAAATGAACGAAAGTCTTACAGGTTTGGAACAACATGCAGGTGAGTAATTAATGACAGAATATAAATTTTTGAGTGAACTATCCCTTTAAGCAGGATTTCAAAGATTAATGTTCCTACACTGAAAAAAAATGGTGCAAAAGCAGTTTTTACTAAGAAATTGCTAGTAAATTTGACAAACAATAAAAAAATGACAAGTAACACACTGAATTAAACTAGAGATCAACCGATAATCAGTTTTACATATTTTCCCTGATATTTAAGTATTTTAAATATCACAAATATTAATTTGTGTTCCAAAGATGAACAAAGGTCTTACAGGTTTGAAAAGACATGATGGTGAATAATTAATTATTGGGTGAACATTTCTTAAATGTGTTTTATAAGCTATAAAAAATCATTTGAGAAGCAGACAAAACACGCCACTTTCACACTACTCTGATCTAAAGGTCTAAAGCAAAAGACACAATGCTTATTTTCGAATCGCTTCAGAATTCGAAGCAAGCAAATCTACTTTATACGACTGTGAATTCAAGGGTACTTATTAAACAATTTTGCTTGGAGAAAGAGAGGCATGTTTAAGTGTCCTGAAGGTCTGTCTAATTACATATTGCCTGTGTGTTTGACTGAAATGCTTACCTCATGTGCGATGAATCTCAGATTTCAGCACAGAGGGAAAATCCCTATAACCCTACACAGAGACCTGCATTAGAACAGTCTGTGCTTGCAAATTATCTGCCTCAGATCTGAGCTGAAATTGATACATACTGATCTTACCACTATTCCATTCTTAAATTCCATCCATACTATATGAGTTTTTGTTACTCTGTGTCACACCTCCGAACACTTTCACTCTCATACACATTTATATAAACACTCACTCTGAATACAACACATATATACAAACTTACAGTACAGACTAGGTTACATGCCAGTCACTAATATACACCTAACATTACCAGGAACTTCTACGCTGTGAAACAGTTTCACTTTTAAACAGACACTTTTTTGTTTTTGAAAATACACTTATGACCAAAGCAACATGCATTTTAGGTTTAGCCTTTGTTATGTTGTAACTTTAAACTTAAATTAAGTAATTCAATTAGTTTAATAAGATACTGGTTTAAATATTGGTTTAATAAAAGGTATCGTGTTAAATACATCCAGTGTTACAAAATAATCAACAAAGCAAAGTTTAAACATTTACAGCTGAAATAATTGCAGAAATTGGTTATAACAACAACAATTATAGTAATATGTTTATTAATGAAATAATATGAAATGTATGAAATGAATATGATCATTCTGATTTCAAATTAATACAATTTTAGTAAATGTTTATCTAGTGAAATGTTAATTTAATTAAATATATATATTTTTAATGTTACTTTTATCTTAATTGTAGTAATTTAATTATTTTTAAGATAATGATTTTAAAAAAGCATTGTGTAAAATACATCCGGTGTAATGACAAACCATAGTTTGTTAGTAAGTTTACAGCTGAATTAATTGCAGAAAATTGATAAAAATGTATGAGAAGAAGAATTAATGTAATATTATGAAAAATATATTATTAAAGGACTATTATTTCCATTGGATTTTAATGAAAATATTTTTTTTATTTGTTTGCTTGGTTGTTTATGTCTATGACGCTTAGCCTTTTTTTGTACAGACAATATGTCCTGCCCCCTTCACCCTCCAGCTGTATGCTGACCACTGAGCACCTGCTTATACTGTTGGTCAAACCCAACTGCGTCACTGTGTGTAGGTGGGAGAGTGGGACGAGGTGTTAACAACTCAAAATGTCACCGTTGGCCCCGCACTCACGAAAACCACGGCCCCTCATTCTCACTTTCCCACATTCAGCGTGACGTCTAAAAACAACATACTCTCGAGCTCCACCTGTCACTTTTGAACCAAGTCCCACACAATGACATCATAAGACACCTTTCTAGCTCCTCTCATGACATATTTGAGGGGTACCAGGGGCAGAGGGGCCTCAGGACTAACCACAAGATTTAAACAAAACACAGAGTCGATACTTTCACCATTTTGTACGGATAGTTTCAGGTCACATGCTTTACTTCTGCTTTTCAACAGAGCTCACCGTCAAAGAGGAACAACATTAATACAGTGTCTTTAAAAAGAACAGCTTAGGGAACTTAGAAATTCTCTATCTTTATATCGTTATCTCATGCAAGCACTAAAATATTGGTCTTATAAGGCGTGCTTAACACTGTGTATCTCCTTAGTGTACTGTAGGAACGCTATCTTGAAGACAAAAATAAACTTCATGAACTCCAGTGGTGTTTTGATCTCGCACTCAAACGTTTTAATTATTGAGGTCGAACGCAAACATATATCATTTGAGAACGAGCAGTGTGTTTGTGGTTCTGTCGTTCGCAGTGCTGTCATCACGGAAAAATACGTGGAAACGAAAACAACACTTACACATTTCAAAACCATCGGTATGTTTGAGCGCAAAGGGTTGAGGATGACCTCTGTTGGTTGTGGGTTGACACCACATCTGATTTATGCACTTGAACTCCGAGCTCGAACGTACAGTACGCACCGGTGGTGCCGCCTACAGACTCCTTCAGTGCTAACAGCCTGTAAGAAATGTAGAAGCGTTCAATTTTTAATCAAGGAAGATGTTTAATCTGATATTCTGTTGTTTCTATAAAGAATTTCTACCTATAGACTTTAATCTTAATTGAAGTAATTATTGTTATTTTAATAAGACAAAATAGAGATTTAATACAACGTATTAGGCCAATGTTATTATATTAAAATCCATCCAGTGTAATAACAAAAACAAATTGTAACAAAATTTCTATTTATAGTGGCAAGAGACAGAGAGAGAGAGATTTCTTTCTATTCTTTTACTTTATTTTTATTTGTTGTTTATTTATTTATTGCATTTTACAGTATTTAACATTTCACAATTTCGAATTGCATGCAAACACAACACAGTATACACTATGCAGAGGTCGCGTTAACCGAAAATTGTCGCTCATTGACGTAATTTTTTAATTAGTGACGGAAAAAATCTGAAGGCTGTACGTAATTTGGACACATTACACTGAGGGTGATCTATTATAAATTGTAGCTGTAATTCCAACCCCTGTCCAGTTGGTGGCGAGTGCGCTACAGTGTAGCAGCAGAGCAGGGGATCCAGAACAAAAACGAAACTGACACGAATGTTTTCCTATGCGTTTGGTTACGCACAGGCGAGTACACAAAAGCTACAATGATCTACCACGCCATATTAAGGAGCACCAAAACGGTATTTATTGCTTGAATATTCTAATATAATGGACACAATTTGAAATCTGAAACTTTGTTTCATATCAAAAGTAACACAAAGCCTAGCCTGTTGCTATTTATTGGAAGGAAGACGCACTATGTACTGTTTATTCATCAACTGAAAACAGCATAGTCCAAAAGACTGATTGGGATTTAACAATCAATATTGGTTCATTAAAAAGAGAATCTATTAAAATCGAGAAATCGTTTTTGTTTGTTTGTTTGTTTGTTTTTTGTTTACCCAGCCTTAGCCTATTTTGTTGTTTTTAAACACTGCACTGTCGTCCTGTAACGTTAGGTTCATGATTAAAAATAAAAATGTGAACAACAATAGAAGTAATTAAATGTGTTATTCTAATTAAAATATGAAAATTAAAATGATGGGTAATAGTAGATTATGACGGAATTTTTACGACCCTGTCCGTCAAAATGACAGACAATGTTAAAGTCTAGTGCAGTGGTTTTCAAACTGGTCCTGCGAGCACCCCCAACATTACACATTTTCTGTGTCTCCCTCATCAATCACACCTGATTCAACTCATCAGCTTATTAGTAGAAACAGCAAGACCTGAAATGGGTGTGTCAGATATGAGAGACCTACAAGATGTACAGTGTTGGGGTCTGGTCTAGCGCAACCTCTGACACTATACTATATGTGGCAGTAAAATTATATGGGTTTGTCTTGTATGAACATGTATGGACTGTCATAATGCATTGATGCATTTCCACAGTAATTCATTTTATAGATCTAGAAATATATTTATATTTTTGTTCGTTTCATTTTTGTTTACATTTTATTGCTATTTTCTTAATGCAAAAATTTATTTAAAAATAAAAATGAATACCATATGAGCAAGGTAGGGCATTGTCTATGCTAATATATCAAACTGTAAAATCTGACTTTAAAAACGTGATTTACAGTGTTGAGATACAGGTTTTCACAAAAACTAAATAAATTATTAAATGACAAACCTCACATTTCAGCCTTTAAACCATTTTTTAAGAAATGGGATATGTCCGAAGTATAATCACAGCACCCTTTAGTGGGTGGGGATATGTGACCCTGGACCACAAAACCAGTCATGAGTAGCACAGGTATATTTGTAACAATAGCCAAAAATACATTGTATGGGTCAGAATTGTTGATTTTTCGTTTATGCCAAAACTTATTAGGATATTAAGTAAATATCATGTTCCATGAAGGTATTTTGTAAATTTCCTATCATAAATATGTCAAAACTTAATTTTTTATTGCACCCTCAGGTTTCAGATTTTCACATAATTGTATGTCAGCCAAATATTGTCCTATCCTAACAAATCATACATCAATGGAAACCTTATTTATTACTTATGACTGGTTTAGTGGTCCAGGGTCACATATATTAGGCGGCAAGTGAAGATTTGAGCGAGTTTGACAAGGGCAAAATTGTGATGGCTAGACGACTGGGTCAGAGCATCTCCAAAACTGCACCTCTTGTGGGTTGTTCCCGGCCTGCAGTGGTCAGTATCTATCAAAAGAGGTCCAAGGAAGGAGCAGTGGTGAACTGGCGACAAGGTCACAGGCAGCCAAGGCTCACTGATGCACATGGGGAGTGAAGTCTGGCCTGTGTGGTCCAATGAAACAGACGAGCTACTGTAGCTGAAATTGCTCAAGAAGTTAATGCTGGTTCTGATGGAAAGGTGTCCGAATACACAGAACATCGCAGTTTGTTGCGTACAGGGCTGCATAGCCGTAGACCAGTCAGGGTGCCCATGCTGAACCCTGTCCACTGCCGAAAGTGCCAACAGTGAGCATCAGAAATGGACCACGGAGCAATGGAAGAAGGTGGCCTGGTCTGATGAATCACGTTTTCTTTTACATCACGTGGATGGCTGGGTGCATGTGCATCGCTTACCTGGGGAACACGGCACCAGGATGCACTATGGGAAAAAGGCAAGCCAGCGGAGGCAGTGTGATGCTTTGGGCAATGTTCTGCTGGGAAACCTTGGGTCCTTTTATCCATGAGGATGTTACTTTGGCACATACCACCTACCTAAGCATTGTTGCAGACCATGCACACCCTTTCATGGAGACAGTATTCCCTGGTGGCTGTGGCCTTTTTCAGCAGGATAATGCGCTCTGTCATAAAGCAAAAATGGTTCAGGAACGGTTTGAGGAGCACAACAATGAAATGTTGACTTGGCCACCAAATTCCTAAGATTTCAACCCAGTCCAGCATCTGTGGGATGTGCTGACAGACAAGTCCGATCCATTGATGCCCCACCTTGCAACTTACAGGACGTAAAGGATCTGCTGCTAACATCTTGGTGCCAGATACCACAGCACACCTTTAGGGGTCTAGTGTAGTCCATGCCTTGACGGGTCAGGGCTGTTTTGGCAGCAAAAGGGGACCAGCACACTATTAGGAAGGTGGTCATAATGTTATACCTGATCGGTGTGTATATACAGTGCCTTGCAAATGTATTCATACCCCTTCGTTTTTTTCATGTTTTATGTTGCTGCCTTATGTTAAACTGCTTTATAAATGACTTTTTTTCCACATCAGTCTACACTCCATACACCATAATGACAAACCGAACTGTCACAACTTCGTAAATTTATTAAAAAAAAATAATAATAAATACAAATAAGTACATTGCATAAGTATTCATAGTCTTAACTCAGTACAGCCTCAAGTCTTTTTGGGTATGATGCAACAAGCTTTACTCATCAGCATTTATCTCAGCAATTATTGGCCATTCTTTTTCTCACCTCTTCACCTCTCAAGCTCTGTCAGGTTGGATGGGTGCAGATGCACATTTTCAGGTTTCTCCAGAAATATTTCATTGGGATCAAGCCCAGACTGTGGCTGGGCCACTCAAGGACATTCACAGAATTACACAGCATGAAGCTGCTACCAGCACACTTTACTTTTGGGATGGTACTCTGCAGGTGATGAGCAGTGCCTGGTTTCCTTCAAAGATGATGCTTGGAATTGAGGTTCATCAGACCAGAGAATCTTGTTTCCCACAGTCTGATAGTCCTTAAAGTGCTTTTTTGCAAATTCCAAATGTGTTTTTTATGTGTCTTCACTGAGGAGAGAGCATGGAGTCTTGCCACATCGCCATGAAGCCTATAATCAGTGGACAGTTGCGGTGATGGAGAGTTGTGGTGATTATGGAGCTCGACTAGAGTGACCATCAGGTTCTAGGTCACCACTCTAACCATGGCCCTTCTCCATGAATTGCTCAGCTTGGCCAAAAGGCCAGTTCTGGGAAGAGTCCTGGTTGTTTTAATCTCCTTCCATTAAGTAATGGAGGCTACATGCTTGCTTCTGTTAACCTTCAATGCAGCAGAAACTTTTCTGAACTCTTCCCCAGAGTGGCCTGATGCAATCCTGGTTCTGAGCTCTACAGACAGTTTTTTTTTTTTTTACCTCAGGACTTGGTTTTTTGCTCTGATATGCATTTTCAGCTGTTAGACCTTTTATTAAGACACGTGTGCCTTTCCAAATCATAACCATTTAAATTCATTTGCCACAGGAAACTGCATCAACAAGGAATATGAATGCTCCTGAACTAAATTTCAAGTGTCCCAGGTATGAATATTTATGCAATGGAATCATTTAAGTTTTTAACTTTAATAAATTTGCAAAGATGTTAAAAACCTGTTTTTTGCTTTGCCATTATGGTGTATGGAGCGTAGACTGATGTGGGGGAAAAGGTCATTTAAAGCAGTTTATCCTAAGGCAGCAATATAACAAAATGATAAAAATAGAACTCTAGCTTTATTTGTATGCTATGTTACCCTAGCAGTAAATTATTAAAAAAAAAAAACTGTAGTGATGAAGTTTCTAATATAGTCTCTGAGGGCGTGACTGATTATTTGACATCTTTCTCTCCTCTCACTGCCATATTTTTTTCTCTCTTTTGGAAAGTCATGGAAAATTTCTTTTTTCTTTCACTGTTGAGCAATTGTAAATCCAAAAATGATATATACACTGGTCTACCTCTATATAAGTTTATCCTGCTACATCTGCATTCCAAATCTAAAAATGTGAAAAAAGGTCCATAAAGCACACTGAAATTGTATGATGTCCTTCTGGATCTCCTTTTGGAGATTCCTTTAGGCATTCCTGAAACTGTTACTAACAGACTTAAGGACCCTTTGATAATTACAGGTGTGATGAAGCACGGTTAAACTCTGCAGGAAGGGTGTTACCGAGTTAAGAAGTATATTTAGAAGTTCAATGTTCCAAATGACATCCTAATAACTGCATCCGGCATTGTTACTAAACAGATAAGCCCCTGGCTCTATTTGATAACTCAGAATCCTTCCTAACCATTATCATTTTCCTTGGGAAACAGAACATTTTTAAATCGAAAGAAATTAAGAAAGGAAGTTGTTTGTAATACAGTCCCTGGCAGTCTATCTGAAAAAGTTAAAGTGAAAACTCTGGAAAGCGTCCTCACAAACATAACGTAACATGTTGAAAACTGACTCCAGCAGCAATTGAAATGTCCTTCTTATTATTTCAAATGCTCATAAATCATATGGGAGCTTGTCTTCACTTGTACTGTTGGCTTTCCATTCTGTAGAGGTGCTACTGTTGATTGTAAAGTTTATACAACTTTAGCCTTTAATGTAAATCAAATATTGGCATTGTGCTTCCGCGTTGCCCCTTTTGTCTGCACTTGTTTCACTTTTTGGGAATGCAGAGAATGTGATCTTTAGTCCTGGAAAGCCTATGTCATGCGCTAAGCGAACGGCCCCCCTTTGCCAGGAATTCGACTGGATTTGGGAGTGGCAAATACCAAATCTCAGGATTTGGCTCTTCCATACATGGTAAACTTCAATATAAGATGACGTAACGGTCCACCCCTAAACAAACATAGGAAATAGCCTCTTATCAACATAGAGACCTGACATTATTCGCTCACTTGTGAGGAAGCTCCGCCCAGGTATGGTCTCTTCAAAGTGAACGCCCTGTCCCGCTACAGTTACTCGAAACTCCAGAGTTTATAGCACAGTTTACAGTGCACTAGCTCGGGATTTAGTATACGCCAGCCGTTTAGGCTACGTGTTGGAAGTATAATGCCTTTACGGGTTGTTTTACAAGGTCCTGGACCGTGGGGCTTCCGCCTGGTCGGAGGAAAAGATTTCGAACAACCTCTGACGATCTCGAGGGTAAGATATTAACTTAGGATTTGTTAATAATTTAGCACAGAGGGAAAATGGCTTTCATAGACATTACTAGGCCAACATATTACACGCCACAGACTGGATAAACTTTGTCTAAAACGTGTCACGCCTGCATGTGGCAACAGTAGCAGCATCCAACAGAAACACACGTGAACGCGACGTGAACTTCAGTGTCGTGATGCCTCGATCACTCGGATTAAGGTGTTCAGGCGTCAGACTCGAAAAATTGCAACGAATTAGCGAATATCTAGCTAATCTTAGCGCAAAATCAGGATTTTTAAGAACTAGATATAGTTCTAGTTCCGTACGTGATTCCATATGGTTTCCTAGATTAGTGTTCAATCACATAAACTGTATTAATTTCAAAACATTAGAAGTATTCATGGCATGAATGCATGGTATAATGGTAATATGACACCCAAGCGTACGTTTCAAACTTGTACCTTCAGCCGCAACAAGATGCTTGTCATCTCTTAAAGGGGCACGCAATATTTATGTTAACTTAAGGTTGTACACATGAAGAAACACTATTTTTAAAACATGTAGAATTATTATTAAATTAGATATAAATAATCCTTCCAAAATAAGATTTCTAGAATAAGCTATTTTATATAGAGGAGGTCTCCCTTTTATGGGTGCCACAATATTGAGATCACATGACCAGTGTGACTCTGGACCACAAAACCAGTCATCAGTTTTTAAAAATTGAGATTTATACATCATCTGAAAGCTGATTAAATAAGATTTCAGTTGGTTTGTTAGAATAGGACAATATTTGGCTGAGATACAACTATTTGAAAATCTGGGTGCAAAAAAAAAAAGAGAAAATCGCCTTTAAAAAGCAATGCATATTACTAATCAAAAATTAAGTTTTGATATATTTATGGTAGGAAATTTACAAAATACTGTATCTTCATAGAACATGATATTTACTTAATATCCTAATCATTTTTGGCATAAAAGAAAAATCGACCATTTTGACCCATACAACATACCCGTGGTACTTAAGACTGGTTTTGTGGTCCAGGGTCACATATACCACTCCCTGTCAGTACTCAGTGTTCACACCAAAAACAGTGGCTATAATGCTACAATAATAGCGTCCACAAAAAAAATCACAATAATAATGCATCGTTTATTGTAAGCATCCACTGCTGTTATGTCATCTGCCACTCGTTCTGGTGGTGTCGTTGTCATTATAGTTGTGGTATTGACTTACTTATTCTAGTAGAATTAGAAGGATTATTAAAACTTCATAGGAGTTATCATTCTTTTTATCAATGGACCCTTAGTCGGAATTGGATCTCATCCAAGAGTGTCTAGAATACAAACAAGCAGTTTGTGTAAAGTAGCAGCAGTTCAGAAACAAACATCACACGTTCTTGTTGATATAAACCAATGGTACTACTGGGATGAATAAGAGCCAGCTAAGAACTTGAGTGTGTGTTTAAACAAAACGTTTTTCTAAGAAACAAGGTGCACACCCTGACTCTTTAAAAAGGAAGTCAACATGCAACAAGTAAAAGCTGAACCAAAGACAAGTCAAACTACTGCCATATTTCCTTTAAGGCTATATTTGGGCATGAAAAACTACACAGTTTTATTCTAAGCTCTTTAGATAATGATGATTATCACAGATTTTGACTTTTTCAGGTGACCCCAGGAAGCAAAGCGGCTCAGGCTGACCTTTGTATGGGGGACATGATCCTGGCCATAGATGGAGAGTCAACAGAGGGCATGACTCACCTGGAAGCACAGAATAAAATCAAAGCTTGCATGGAGGAAATGGTGCTTTCCATTGACAGGTGGGGCAGTACTCTGCAAAGGGGAACATGCACTGGTTCATCTAAATGTATTGTTAGCTATGTTTATGGAGAGCACCAAAAAACGTGATATAATAAAACATCATCCTCAACATACAGAAAAGTCGGCTTTTATTGAATTAGGATGCCATTACTTCCCCATATTGAGGTCCTCTCTTACTTTTTAGTGCATTTAGTAAAAAAAAACAATTAGTATTAAAAAACCACCAAATCCTGAGTTGGAGGTTGGCTATGCATCTTAAACTATAATGTTTTTTTCCACTGGCCTAGTCATTTGTGCCAGAAATACAGCTATATTTCAGTGACACCGTGGAAGATAATGGAATGGAATGTAAAATCTTCTTGCTGGGTCTAGTTTTCAGCTCTGTTTTACTAGTGTCATTCTCACAATTTCAACATATCCTCATCTGTGTCAGTCAGCTAGATAACGTCACATTTGCAACAGCAGTGTTTGAAATATGACAGACAACCCAATTCGTTTTTATGCCATGCAGACTTGCGCAATACATGATCAGTACAATTGCATCAACTTGCCTGAAACTCTCACACTGGGCCTAGACCTTTTTTTATATTGTTGAACCATGATGATTTTATATCCTGACTTTAATCATTTACTGATTCACTATATGAAAGTTTTTCATTTTTTGTAGATCAGAGTCGAAAATGTGGTCTCCGTTGGTCACTGAAGAAGGAAAGACCAATCCATACAAGATGAATCTGGCAAATAAAGAAACACAGGTGTGTTTTAGCTTATCTGGGAGCTGAGGGATTATTAAATGGACCCTTGATCATTTTCAATGAGCTTTGAAGGCCTTCATAGTGCATGAGACTGTCATACATAACCATTGCCGCTAAACAAATAAAGGCAAGGCAGCGTAGGCTGCCAAAGTGAAGTCATTGTTTATGTCCTAACAAGCCTTATCCATGGCGACCAGTGAGTTTATCATCCAAAACCATGACGCAAGTCCCACATCCTGCAGGCTATGTTGGAAATTTAGGGTCAGAATGTGAGTGATCATAGGAAGTGTGAAGAGTTTGACTACATAGTTTGGGAGTTATAAATGTTTCCCAATTTAAGCAGAGTCAGAAACATAATAAGAAACAACTGTTAAATGTTTTTAACAGAGGAAAGTTTCACAATGCTATAAAAACCATAGTCATTAGTGTGGAAAAACTTTTCACTGTCTGTTTTTCCCCCTCCTGTTGTTAAATGGTATTTGTTCACATCAACTTGGTTACATTATAAACGGTTATGAAAGAATGATTGATTCACAGACTTTTTTCTGGTCTGAATAATACTGCAATTCTTATGAAATGACCTGTCTTTTGTTTTGCTTTTGTGTCTTAAATTGATAAATCACCTAAAAATGAAATTCTGTCATCATTTACACTCCCTCATGTCATTCCAAATCCTTACGACTTCAAGAAGATATTTTGAAGAGTGATTTTCCTCATTCAGTGAAAGTCCAAAACATTACAGTCCATTGATTTGTCATTATATGGACAAAAAATGAAGAAAGTATAAGTCATTAAGGTTTGGAATAATGTAAGGGTGAGTAAAATTCTAAAAAGAATTTTAAAGTTACAGTTCTGTTTGATGTGTTTTTGAGATTTGTACTCTCGTAGCAAATCTCTTACCTGTTTTTTTGTTTTTTTTCTGTAGGAGGTGAAGCTTATAGGCTCTGCTCATAACAGAAGCGCCATGCCGTTCAGTTCTGGCAGTCCAAGGTTGGTCACCAACATGTACAATAACCCCTCTGGCCTGTATTCCTCTGAGAACATTAAGAGTTTCAACAGTGCAGTGGATGACGTCCAGACTTCTGCTGCTTCCAGTGAAGCCAATAGGAAGTAAGCATGATACACACCTCACTGACATAGTTGTCATAAATTTTTGTGGTCGAAACAACATGCAGAAAAAACATAAAACAGGAAATTATATCACCCATTCGATAACCTGAAGACCTGATAATGATGATGTGAAATGACAAGGCAAGGTAGTTCAGATTGCAACTTCCCAAAACCTAATAGTTATTAATTAAAGGAGTAGTCCACTTCCAAAACAAATATACACAAATGTACATAATTTACTCACCCCCTAGTCATCCAAGATGTTCATGTCTTTTTTTCTTCAGTCGATAAGAAATTATGTTTCTTCAGGAAAACATTTCAGGATTAGTGGACTTCAATGGTGCCCCCAAGTTTGAACTTCCAAAATGCAGTTTAAATGCAGCTTCAAAAGGCTCTAAATGATTCCAGCCAAGATAAGGGTCTTATCTAGCAAAACGATCGGCCATTTTCTAAACACTGACAATTTATATACTTTTTAAACCTCAAACGCTCGTCTTGTCTAGCTCTGCGTGAACTCTGTTTTTTCTGGCTCAAGACAGTTAGGGTATGTCGAAAAACTCCCATCCCTCATTTTTTTCCCAACTTCAAAATCATCTCGCTGCAGAAGTACCAACCCAGTGTTTACAAACTGAACATACAAAGAAAATCAAACACTCTTTACAAAAAAAAAGTAAAACAGCAATATAGGACAATTTTGAAGTTCAAGAAGAAAACGAGATGGGAGTTTTTCGACATACCCTAACTGTATTGACCCGGGACAAGACTAGATCGAAAATGACCCTTCTTCTTCGACTGGGATTGTTTAGAGCCATTTGAAGCTGTACTTAAACTACATTTTGGAAGTTCAAACTCGCAGGCACCATAGAAATCCACTCTATGGAGATAACATAATTTCTTTACAACTGAAGAAAGAAAGACATGAACATCTTGGATGATAAAGGGGAGAGTAAATTATCTGGAAAAATTTTTTCTGGAAGTGAACTGGAAGTCCTGTTCAGCAAGGAGGGGAGAGGATGGAAAAGGGGGCACAGTAACTCGTTTTGGGGGAAACGGCCCCCATAAGCACCACAGACGTGTGCGGTGTAAATAAGGGGTAAAAAATGTATTCATCATATAGTGATGTAACTATTGTATTCACTTATGGTACTATTAAAGTGCATAAACTCGCACTAGGTTAGGCTAGTCAGTGATGATGTTCTTAGATAAAGTATTTGTTGTTTGCTCAATTTCTGTGGCTGCTTGTGTAATGTAAGCATTAGTATCTTACAATGTTTCTATTAAATTGTTACCATGTTAAACACAAATTAAGTCATATTGAAAACATTAGGCTGCTCTTAACCTTATGCTGGTGTTGGTTTATTTGCCGCTGTTGTGCCCAATTCTGACCCCAGCCAGATTACTACCCCCTAGTATTGGTAGGTTTAGGGTTAGGTGTGGGGGAGGGGTTAGGATTAGGCAATCAGGTAGCGATTTCAACGAGAGGGGGTAATAATTTGGCAGGGGTTGAAAATGGGCAACACTGGCAATGACACTAAGTAAATAATTAAATAAATTAGCACGATAGTATCGCGTGTCAGCGATCTCACAGGCTGACAATATGAAAATTGAGCATATCGCCCAACACTAACAGACACAGAGATTTACTATAAATACTATAAAATAGATTACACACTAAAACTCCTACAGATCATATTTCTAGGCCTCTTCAAGTCTTTTTTTGACATAACAAAGTGGTTATATCCAAGTATGTGAGTTGTTTACTTACTTTTTTTAAATGAGTCTTCTTATTAACGGCATTATATTGTTCATTCAGACTGATACGTGGAACATGCACAAACACAAGAGGCGGGAATTATAGTATGAACCAATCACAGCCGAACATAACCAGTTATATCCAATCGTATCGCGATGGAGGCATTGCCTTCTCTCATGTGAATTTCCTCCATTCATTCTCAGTTACCCCCCACCAAATTCACTGCACGCTTTAGGACGTCTGTTAAAACTCAGTGGGCTCAGGGTGGGCGAGTAAGAGCCGGAATCCCGTTGTAACTTTACCTACCGGTGTTTCTTTAGAAAATTTGTTTGTACACTTCATAATGTTATATTTTGTTATAGTGTCATTGTTTTATTTTTGTACAACAATTTTTTTTTTTTCATTCATTGTTTTGGGAAGACACTGCCTCCCTTGCCTCCTTGGAGGAAACGCCCCTGATCATTACGTGCTACATTCATTTTAGTTCTGTGCTGTATCAGTACAGTTATTTAAATTTATGTCTGTCAGGACCGAAACTAGCCAGTTGGCATTGAGTTGTATAATAAAATACTTTTGAGATAGCATTGTTTTTCTTGTGGCTGTCATCAGACTGACCTTTTGCATATTTATAGCCCAGATCCCTGTAGACCTGGCCAGCCAAAGCCTGCGATAGCTGCAGACTCTGAGGTGTACAAAATGCTGCAGGAGAATCAAGAATCCAACGAGCCTCCTCGCCAGTCTGCCTCTTTTAAAGTTCTGCAGGAGATCCTGGAAACCGGTATAATCTCATACACACCTTGTACACCGTAGGGCACTGTGTCTGAATTACACATAGGTCACCAAGCCTTAGCTTCTGTTGACAAAATGGGTGTCTGTGTTTCTGGTCATTCATAGTCACCATTTTTTTAAAGCCATGTCTGTGGCTACCGCTGTGTCAGA
The DNA here is from genome assembly GCA_019740295.1 of Labeo calbasu. NCBI lineage: Eukaryota > Metazoa > Chordata > Actinopteri > Cypriniformes > Cyprinidae > Labeo > Labeo calbasu. Next base: position 7,068 of record JAHKKF010516879.1, on the reverse strand, counting down.
TTTTTGGGCCTATAAAAGAAAGCTTTAGCATTAAATGGATCTCTGTTTCTTTGTGTCAGGTGATGCAGATAAACCCTCAGGCTTTAGAAGTGTCAAGCCCCCCACCACAAAAATTGGAGCCTCGGTTGGGAATCCTGACAAGCTCTCTCTTTGTGACAACTGTGGTTCAGGGATTGTGTAAGTTTTACTTTTTGGTTTTAACTTCATAGAAGTTTTAATGATACGCTTGTTAGAACAGTTGCATGTACTTTGCTGGTGTTAGTCCAGTGTTGCCATCTAGTGGAGAATTTTGGAACTAAAGAACTAAAGAATTTCTTTATAATACCTGTGGATTTTGCTCTCTGTTAATTATTTCATTATAATTGTGGGATTTATTGCAAACATGTTTTTATGAATAACTGATTTCTCTATATTTGGTTATAAAGAGGAATGATGGTCAAAGTTCGAGACAAGTTTCGCCATCCAGAATGCTACGTGTGCACAGACTGCGGGATCAATCTTAAGCAAAAAGGACACTTTTTTGTCGAGGACAAGATTTACTGCGAGAAACACGCGCGTGAACGCGTCACTCCTCCGGAGGGTTATGATGTCGTCACTGTGTTTCCAAAGTAGAATGTTTCCCACGTTCTACTTTAAAACTGCACATTCCCTTATGTGGGGAATTCCTTTGGAAATCTGTAACACTTTATTTGGATAGTCTTCCATTGAGGCTGCTTTGTTGCCAGTATGAATGTTTGTAAAAACTCCTACATACTCAGACAGAAGTGCATAGATATAAATGGACTTTGGCAACAGTAATCAGGAAATTGTGATTAGACATCACCTGAATATGTGAATATAGAGTCTATCCCGATTAAGTGCTATTGTTATGATACATTCCAATGTCTTAGTCATTCCATTCATTTATCTCATTGTATAAATGGCTCATATTTTTGGTGCTAGGATATCTCAAGACCACTTTCTGCATTTGCAGATTTTCATAAAAAGTTTTTTATAAACTGATAATTGAAATGTATGAAATCATGGTTGTATTCCCCACGCACAACAGTATGTAAAATCGATTCCATGTATGTATATTGTCTTTTGGATTCTCCATATTTTTTTACGAAAATAACGGTTTCAGCCTTGCTAGAAAAATAAAATGTTGCATATCCATTGTGAAATTTGTGGTTTATTCTTTGAGGTTTTTTTTTTTTAATAGGCTTTTTTGATTAGGAATATTTATAATTTTGAATCAAGCTTTTCTGCTAAAGCATTATAATTATAACAGAATAAATTACAAAATATTCTAGTGTTGTATTGTAAGCATCAACCCACTCGTACTTAAGTGTGTACAATATAGGTTTTTAGAAAAATAAGAAGGCTTGTAAAAGTAAACCTAATTACTCAGTTATTGCAAGAATACACTAATTGCCCAACATAGCTAATTAACAGAACATATGCTTAAGATAAATACATTAACACCAAGCTAAATAATAACAGGTAAATCACCTATATCTGCTTGTTTTAAGGAGATATACATGTGACACTGTGGTCTAAAGTAGCACGGGTATATTTGTAGCAATAGCATTTGTAGGTCAAAATGATCGATTTTTCTTTTATGCCAAACATCATTAGGATATTAAGTAAAGATCATGTTCCATGAAGATATTTAGTAAATTTCTTACCATAAATATATCAAAACTTAATTTTTGATTAGTAATATGCATTGCTAACCACTTTAAAGTCGTTTTTCTCAATATTATGATTTTTTTGCACCCTCAGATTCCAAATTTTCAAATAGTTGTATCTCGGCCAAGTATTGTCCTATCCTAACAAACCATACATCAATGAAAAGCTTTCAGATGATATTTAAATCGATATTGACCCTTATAACTGGTTTTGTGGCCCGGGGTATATATGTAAACCACAGTCTACCCTATTTTGAGCAACTATTTACCTGTTGCTGTGGGAAGCGCAGCTGAAGTAGAGCGCATGCGCAGAAAGCGAAACTCGTCATAAGCAGGACACCAGTTAAAGCTTCTTTGACGAAACACTAACGCAGATTCAGTATGAATTTATTATAATTTGTACAGTTTCTAATCTACATATGCAATCGAATGAAAATAGATTTAAAAAAAATAAGTGTTTTTATTCATTTGCTTAAATTAAAAAGAATGAAAAACACATTCACAACAACTATACGACAATCGTCATACACTATTAGGCTGTATTTAGTGTTAAGAGCTGGCAATTAAAAGAAAATAGCAATTTTGCGTTTAAACTTCCATTGCGTATAAAAATGACTGGAAACATAAAATAAATAATTTAAATAATTAACGCGATTAAATTATGAAGTTCTTCTTGAAAAATAACGTCTAGACTTTTGATCTGCCCTATGTGTCATCTTCGTGGTATTTACAAGAAAAGTGAACTTTTGCCAGATTTGCTTTGCTACTCGCAAATTAGATTAAATGTCAGATTGTCCTGAAAATTGCAGTTAAATTCGTCTAGTAACAAATCAGTGTAGTAGCCTTGAGTTTCTTGCCAATTTGATGACGAGTTTGTGGAGTGCCATTTGGACGCGCATGCGCTGGATGCGCTATAACGCACATCCAAACAAGCGCTTGGCACAGTGAGGTTCTCCTGGTCCCGATGATTTGAAATTTGTCGAACGTGGTCTGCAATTCTCAGTGTTTCTGACAATGCCCAAATGTAATTGTGCGCGAATCTCAAAGTCTCAATTTTGGTCAGTTTCGCGTCATCGGGAAAAGTTGGAAGCACGCTCCTCAGAGTATCCAGGGCGGAGTTCAGTTTATGCATGCGGTGCCTTTCTCTGTCGTTTGCCTTCACTCTGCGATTCCCACGTTGTCTGCTTGCAGATTTAACTGGCATCTTTTTCTTTATTCTTTTATGTCTTGTGTTCTCTTCGTTGACGGTAGATGAGCATTCTATGCTGCCAAGCTCTAATGCTCTGTTGCATTTGATTTTTTGGCCCTTGGTAATGTTGGTGCATCCAGACTTGAGATCTAATGTTGAACTCCAGTTAGATTTAAAGGTCCCATTCCTTCCTGCCGATGTGCACGTGGTTCTTGGAGTCATTCTGTACATAAAACATAACAGGACATCTTCAGACCAAGGTCTTGGATAACAACCTGAAAGAAACCTATCATAATTCAGATGCTTACCTCTTGGCTTGCAGACTGGCTCAGTGAAACCGAGGTTCCGTGAGGGTGTTGGTCCACAGCACTCCGCGTCCTGTCCACCAGTGAGCAACGTGCAGTCTCGTATTCATTCCCTTAATATATAAATCAAAGGGACAATAGAGGGTGATGCGTCCATTCGTCATTTATGTCCCTTTATCCTGTCTGCGCTCTAGGACAAACAAATGAAGTCAAGTGGCCAATCAGAGACCACCCTTCCCGAAATGTACCTTCGGGTTTAAGAAATAAACTAAGGCAGTGTTTTAAAAATAGGGTGGACCATGTCAGGTTTTCTACAACGGTCTGTCGTTTTTTTAAAAAATACTATTTCTAATATATAATATTTAAAACAATTTCATCACGAGAAACAGCTTATTGCAAATACAGTGGCTTATGCGCTTTTATTTAGCACAGTGAATGCTATAATTCATCATTACTGAATTATAATAGTGGCACTGTATATGCATGACGTTATACAGTTGGATGACAGAAAAAGATAACGAGTCTGGAGTAGGAATAGTCTTATGTGATTTGCGTTAACACGGGAGTTGTGTAGGTATTAGGAGTATGCATGGTTATTGGACATTTTATTGACAAGCACCATACCAGTTTCAACAAGAAATTTTCTTTATTCGAACCTGAGAAGAATTACTGATAAACGATATTATTTTAGTGCCATTGCCGTTGTGCGCTTTGTGGCGATATTCCTGTGCGTAAATTGTGCTGCGGTGCGCAAAAACCTGGGAAAATATGATTTAATCGAAAAAAATTGGGGATAACTTGTATTTGTGTGCAACAGCAGTTCCATAGTACAATGAAAACATGAATATTATGCACAAAAATATTTGCATGGGAAATAAAATGCGTGCGCACCGGTGTCTCCAAACGGAGTCCGTTATTAAGAACATCAAGTGCGCGTCGTAAATCTGGTCGCAGTTGCAAACAAAAGGCTTTCAACATGTTCGGATAGCACGAGTTTACACTTGGCCCCAAGTCTTGATAAATCTTCATTTATTGGAGAGCCCAAGTGCACTGTTACGGGCGCAAAATATTTACCGTGGTGCCCAAGTGTCCACAAAGGCACTCATCGCCAGTCTAACTAAATATGTATTTTGCAGGACATCTGATAACCATATGCTTTCAATAAAATGGACAAATAAAGCAAGGAGATAGGGAATGTTGTCGTGCTGTTATAAAGGCCTCGAAATAATCCAAAGTAAACCCAATCTTACCGCTTTACAAATAACTTTTGATGCCAGATCCATATTGGGATATCGCGGGACAGGTGTGGGTTTGGGACCGTCAGATTTGTCCCCCGATTTTTATCAGTGCCTAGTAATATCTTGCTTGTTATGCAAAGTATGGGCAAACATAGGCGACCTGTTGCTGTGGAAATCACAGATATCGCAAAGAAGCTGATTTAACAATAAATGCGTCTTACTGAAGAGCAGGTGATACCTGGACTCGCTGTCTTGATTGATACTTCTTCAACTGCTGCACTTTACAATCTGTTGTAATTATTTATGAAACGAAATCTATTTCTTATTATTTTAGCAAACAGAAGTACCAGGTGGGGCTTTATTTTCATCCCCAGCCTTTGTTTGAAGGGCATCTGAAGAAGGCAATCAAGGACTAAAACTCGCTGACCAGCTTTTTGCCATCCATTTGTCCCAAACTGGCAGAAAAGCTATTTAATTCTTCTCTCTTGTTCAGACGCGGAAAAGGCTGCACATAAAGAAGAAAAGGAAACTTCACTGCGAAGACAAAAACAACAACTTAAAAACATTTAATTACAACCCGGATGCCATATGTACACCTCTTGTTAAAACTCAAACAATGTCAACTCTTTTGTGTGGCAAAACGTGCACCTTTGGAGACGTGTGCGCTTTTGGAACGGTGTGCGCATCGGGACCAGAAAGATCTTGAGTACACTTCTTGGAAGAAGTAATGCAGTTTTAATGTGCTGTTGAGGTTCCTTTTAGAGTCCACCCATTGTGCTAAAACGCATATGCTTGTTATGACCGAATACACCAATTATAATTGAATAGCCAAGAGCTTCTTGCTAAAACTCTATTTGGTTTGAGCAATCGGGGGTCACCCTCAATAATTAAGCTTTGGTGCTGCTCTGAATGCCTGGGTTCAACTGCAGCTTTTCTCTACATAGTGCCCACATTCAGTGGCGCACACAGACTTGAATCGTATTTATCTTACTAACTTGCCAGTTTTGGGGGGAAAAGCCATTTTTTCGTGGAAAAAAGAGGGGAAAGATAGTAAGAGTTATAATTTTGAAAAACTAAAACTGGTAACTTTACTTTTAAATCTCTCACACTCTGACTATTTTTCTTTAAATAAATTTAAACTGCTATTTTTTTTTTTACAAAAATCTTCAAATGTACCCTATTTCTCCATTTTGGAATAAACTTTTATGTCCCAGGAGTTATGTTTTTTTTTTTAATACTAATAAACTTATAAAATAATAGAAAAATACCTTTCAACTTTTTTCCTATATGGAGGTGACATTAAAATTCTTTCACAAACGTTAACCATGCCTTTATCATTTATTTTCGATACTTTTCAAATGCATTCCTATTTATGCTATATTGTCCTTGTTCCAGACCAAGTCTGTAATTAACATTTTAGGGGTTTTCACCATTTAGTGTACATACTTGGTTAACAACGAGACAAAAATGTCAATAAAATGGCACTGGAGTGGAAACTTGCAAGAAAAATAAAGAAAAAAATGTCAGAATTCCCACGTGATATACGTGTGTACAGTCTTTGACATTTATCTAAATACATTTAATAAATTAGTGAAAGCGTGGAAAATACTATTAAGGGAGTTTATTTTCTGCCCACAGAATAAACAGCAATACTTTATGACATTTATCCCATTTTTACAAAGTAGTTTAAAATAAAATCCGTGCTATTATTTGAAGAAAATAACAGAAAAGGGAAAAAACAGAAGAAAACAGCAAAGAAATGTCACACACAAATAAGCATTTAACACAACATTACACGTTGTTACGCTACATATGAAGAGTTTATTTGCAAAAACAGATAACTCCGTTTTTTACATTTTTAAAAGTCATGTTTAATTGTGTTTTATTGTATTAGCTGTATTTTATTTATTTTTTTCACTTTATATCAACATAACCCAACTGCAGTTTAATTGAAATTATTTGGAATGCACAATGAAAAAACATGATTTTTGAAAATTGTTAAAAACAGAGTTATCTGTTTTTGCAATTGAGCTCTTCATATATAAATACCCATAAACGTGTTTTTAAACAATGAAAATGTCACTGTTCCTGTAGGCCTACTCACGAACACACCTGTCAATGTTCACTGCATATAAGACAGGGGTGTCCAAAGTCTGGCCCGCGGGCCAAATGCGTCCAGGATGAATTTCAAACGGCTTGTCTACTGAAAATGTATTATATGTGGCCCGCCAAACATAAATCAAATTCAAAATGTGCAGTTTCACAATGTCAACACAAGGTGACAGCACTTGATTTTTGACCAGATGTAGCAGCAAAACGCAGCGATAACATTTTGATAACATATGCCCTGCAATTTTTTACCGAACACGAATTCCTAAACGCACCAAAAGCGGGAGAGCGCAACTTATGAACCGCGCCGGCGCCGCACGGACCATTATTAGCTCTGCCTAAAGACAGCAAGAAACAAGCTCAGAACAATGTGAATACTCTTGATCTCGATTACGCGACCACTAAACAGCGCTGAGAGAATCCATGAGAAGCATTCGAGTTTGGAGCAGAGGTCTCCGATGATCGGAAAAACAAACAACCAGTGTTGGGGAAAGTTATTTTTAAAAGTAATGCATTACAATATTGCGTTACTCCCTAAAAAGTAACCCATTACGTTA
>JAHKKF010516878.1:7973-20654 GCA_019740295.1 Labeo calbasu | reverse complement strand
TTGTAAATCTATCTTTGGTGGCTGGAACAATAGTTCTGCCATTAATTAAACGATTAAAGGCATAGTTCACCCAAAAATGAAAATTACCTCAAGATTTACTTATCCTTATGGCATTCTAGGTGTATATGACTTTCTTCTTTCAGATGAATACAACTGGAGTTATATTAAAAAAATGTCCTGGCTCTTTCAAGCTTTATAATGGCAGTGAATGGGTGATGAGATTCAGTAGTTCAATAGAAGTCCAATAAAGTGCATCCATCCATCATAAAAAGTGTCCCACATGGCTCCAGGGGGTGAGTAAAGGCCTCTCGAAGTGAATCGATGCATTTTTGTAAGAAAAATATCCATATTTAAAACTTTATAAACCATAATCTCTAACTTTTGCGAACTGTCGTTCGCACGCTCACGAGAGAGTGGTGTTCCAGTGGATGATGTAGGAAGTAGGCGTAGCGTCAGCTTCGGTGAGAATATACTAGTCTCATGAGAACCAAGTTTTGTCTACAGTAAAGGAAAACCAGTCTCCTCTTGGCCTATATTGAAATCCTCTGACATTTTTCTTTACAAATCCTCATTTTGTACTTCTAATTCATAACTGGTGTCCTGTTTTACTCTCTACACTGCACTACTGCGTTCGTCACCACATTCGCCTACATAATCCGCTGAAACACCACTCATTTGTGAACGTGTGCATGACAGTGTAGTGGTAGTGTTACGAATACACCAGAGGTTGCCTTTGCATCATATTGACTTTCACACTACAGACTGTTACACGTCACCCTGGACTACATTTTGCATGTTCCATTGCACTGATTATGCATTTACCTGCAGCCAATTACATACACTATAAATATGAGGCCCCTACCATCATTCAGAGGCGAGTATTGTTTGTGCATATAACTGTTTTAGTTATAGCAGCATTACGGAGCCACTAGTAAAGTCTAGTAAAGCCTTGTTCTTTGTCTTGTTATACCTGTGTCTTGATCCTAGCCTGGTTTATCTCGCCCTGCCTGTCTGGAATTATCATCTTTGATTATCCCTGTTTTCTCGCCGTTACTGACTCTGTTCGCCCCTTGTCTGGACTCTTGCCTTGTCCCTAGTCTTGTGGGTTACCTGTTTACCTTGCCCCCTGGATTACGTTTGCTGTCGATCGACCCTCGCCTGTTTACTGGACTAATCTTGTGTGTTGCCCTCAGTAAACCTGTTTGCCGGTGTTCGACCCTGCCTGTGTATGACCATGTCTATGAATAAAAGCTTGCATTTGGATCCGCTCGCCTCGCGTCGCATTCACTCCATAACAGGTAGCTAGAGATTATGGTTTATAAAAATTGAAATATGGACATTATTCTCACACAAATGCATCGATTTGCTTCATAAGACCTTTATAAACCCCTGGAGCTGTGTGGAGTACTATTTATGATGGATGGATGCACAATATTTTGCTTCAAAATCTAAACCCCCATTCACTGTAAAAAACAATTTGTTGAGTCAACTTACTAACTAAAAAACTAACAAAAGAACTTGTTACCCGGCTGCCTTAAAATTTTTAAGTTCAGTCAACTTAAAGTTTAGTCAACTTGAAATGTTAAGTTGTACTAAGTGACAACTTAGATATTTGAGTTGATTCAGCTGAACATTTTAAGGCAGTTTAAGGCAATTTTAAGTTTAACAAACCGATTTTTTTGTTAGGATAACTCAAATATCTACGTTGTCACTTAGTACAAGGTAACATTTCAAGTTGATTAAACTTACTCGAGGTGAATGAACCTAAAATTTTAAGGTGGCAGGGCAACAAATTATTTTAAGTTGACTCAACAAACTGTGTTTTTGTTTGTTTGTTTGTTTTTTTTACAGTGTTCTCTGCCATTTTAAAGCTTTGAAGAGCCAGGACATTTTTTCTAATATAACTGACTCCGACTGTATTTGTCTTCAAGAAGAAAGTCATATACACCAAGGATGGCTTGAGGCTGAGTAAATCCTGGGGTAATTTTCATTATCCCTTTCATCAATTTTCATTAACCCTCATTATCCCTTTACTATCCCTAAATCGCCACCTAAAAACTTGTTTTTCTTATTTTCTCTTTTTTTCCCCCCACCAACCAGGAGGCAAATAACACTTAAAATACTGTACCAATAATAACGACCAAGAACAGTGACGGTTAACTTGCGAACACCTTCATGACTGGTGACGCTCCACATGTTGGGTGTTTCGGTTGTGCTGACAGACAGCAGCTCGAGTGGCAGAGGTCAGACACGTGTAGCTGTCTCGCTGTCTGTCATTAGAGGCGTGGTTAATGGAAGATAAAAACACAGCTTCCCATTAACAATTAGCTCAGCGTGAGGCTGCATCTGACAGACTGTTGTGACACTGAGAGCCGAACAGATGCTGGAGAAATAAACAGCAGAAACCAAAGTGGACTGCAGAAACATTAGTGCTGTGAATAAATTTGCCATCTTTGCATAAAAAGTTTGTCAATGATTTAATAAAAATAGCCTTTAAACAACATATTGGCTAGTGAGCTGCCTGGCTGTCCACTGCCTGCTTAGCAGCTGCTTTCTGAGGCAGAAATGAAACCTCATAAGTGAGTGATTTGAATCACTCTTCATGGTTAGAAATCTTATCTGTCTGTTTATAGGATGACAAATATTTTTAAATCCTAAGTGTTATTTCAGTATTAGTGATATACTGTACGCTTATAGATCGTGTTACTATTATGAATTTGGCTTTTATTTATGTTTTTTTATTTTATTTTATTGTGTTTTTTTTTATCATTCTTATTTAGAAATTTTAGCATTTCAAGTTAAATTAAATGAAAATGAGAAATGTTGCCTCAGCAACTAGCTGAATTTTTATTTATTTTTTAAAGTTTTTTTATATATTTCAGTTAACATTTAGTAGTTTTTTATGGTTTTATTTAACATTATTAACCCTTTTCTGCCTGAGCAGTCTAAGAGCGCTCGTCAATATCAAAATGATTGTAATGGCCAATTAAATCAAAGAAGGTGGGACTTTACTGTTCACAGAAACCAAGGTTCAAGTTACAGTTCGTACAACTCAAATGTTCAATCTCCAGTAATCTCAATTTATCACTGGTGTTCCCCAAAGCTCAGTTTTAGGCCCTCTTTTATTTATCATTTATTTACGGCTCCTTGAATATGGAATAGTGGTAAACAACGGTAAAACCGAAATCTTCCTTGTAGGCACCAAGGTTAAGAGTCTGGGTGTCATCCTTGATAGCACCTTATCCTTTTATGACCATGTAAATAATATCATTCTGCATATTTTTATGATCTTTGTCCCTCTCTTATTGATTTTTGCAAAGCTCTTTTTTTTTGGTCTTCCTTTTAAACTGCTCATAAACTAAAGCTGGTCCAGAATTTGGCTGTGTGAATTATTTCGAGTATCATTTCTATTGAACACTTTTCTCCTGTTCTTCAACAGTTGTGCCAATTTCTGGTTAAGTTTTTTCTAAAAGAGGTTCATAACTTCATAGTGCAGAAGCTGAACAAGGATGAAACTTTCTAATGAGCATGTGACAAATGTCTGTTTGTGCACCCTATCAAATGAAGTACACTTTAAAAATGCTAGATATATAACTTTTTGCATCAAAACTGAAAATGTACTTTTGGGCTTATTCCTGGTTTATACTTGAGTCGTCAGCAAGATTGTGAGGTTGCATGCAACAAAAACAATGCCATTATTGCGCTTTGACTCCACTAGGCTTAGTTTTATGTGACAGTGCATATCCCACATCTGCATTCAAAAATGAGTATGTTTGAGGCATATACTGTATATAAGATACATTAAATACATTAAATCTTTTCAGTGCATGTTTTATAAGAATTTAAGTGAAGTAGTTCCCTTAATGCCTTCTAAGACTAACATGGTTTTTTTTTTTATTCATAGTTTTTCATAAGCTGTCTTTAAAAAGTGATGTCAACACAACCTATCTGTATGTATAGTTACGGTGTCCTCTACGTTCACACAAAGTCTGGGTGTTTATATATATATATATATATATATTTACGATTGGTTTGTCATCATTGAAGCAGTTGTTCAGTTTGTTGGGACGTGTAATGTGAACGGGTTTGGACACAGCAAGCTGAAAAGGCCACAGACAAACACTAAGACGTAAATTCAGCCAAAAGAAGATGAGAAGAAAAGGTCAAACAGGCAAACTATTGAAACAAAGCAAAAAGACACTGACTTTGTAGGACACAGGAAATCAATTTGAACATAAGCTGTGAATGTTCATTATTCTCTGTCTGTTGTCTTTTTATGTCTGTGTACTGCTTTTATTCCCATTGTCAGCAGTGGGCCTTTCTTGTTTGGTGGTCATTTATAAGGTTTAGAATAAAAAAGACGGTTTAAATGTTTGTTGTCTATGTCATTGTCTGTTCAAATGTACAGCTTTGATTGCTGTGATCAACGCTGAATTTTCAGCATCATTACTCCAGTCTTCAGTGTCACATGATCCTCCAGAAATCAACAAACTTTTCTGATTATTAGCAGTGTTGAAAACCGTTGTGCTAACAAATATTTGTTATGGATTTATTGAACTTTTAAAAGGTTTAAAAGCAACAAGAAATCAGAAATAACTCTATTTACCTTCTCTTCTCTTTACTTGCCTTATCAAATCCTGGCCTCCTTTTTTTTGTAATCCAGTAACTGAATACTATATTTCACTTAGAAATACTCCACATTGGTACAATGCATTGTGAACGGCGATTCATGTTCTGATCTACAACAGTGTTTTTAGTGAGTCACCTTTTGCCCCAAACCGGTCAATACGTCTTCCTTAGCGAACAGCGCACGTACAGCAAGAAAAGCCTTCTGTAGGAGAGGATGATGGGTCTCGTTTGAGCCCTTGAAAGGTACAAACCTCCTGAAAGCCATTGTGAATGACCCCCATTATCCTATACACGGCACTTTGGGAAGATTTATATAAATATGGAGGCCAATCCGGGTTATTGCTGTTCAGTGGTCGGGGACGGAGCACGGGTGGGCGGACGCAGCGGTCTAATTGATGAATGATTTTGTGTTCATTACTTTGGCGTGCATGCCGCTCTTTCTTTATTTTAGTAATCCCCATTCATACCTGAGCACCTGATTCTGTGATATCCTCATTATTTAGCATTGCAGATATACAATACTCTAATGTCAGGCAAGGTCAAGTGTGACAAGCTCTCTCCTCTCCTCTGCATGGCAATTAAGCTCGACCCGAGGGACGGATATGCTTGATTTTACTAGAGGACGAAAGTGCCACTCACCTCTGATTGGTAGCAGAATCCATCTCTCTCAGGTGTGTCACACGGGACAGGTGACTGATTTTGGGGTGATGGACGTCTGTAGGGTCTTTTTAGATTGATATTAGTATCGCTGATCAAATCATGTCCAATATATATACACAATCATAACACATATTTCACCCTGACCCCTCCTCCCCCTTTGCCTGTTCATCATTCTTGATTTAATTAACACTTCATTTAGCCGTAATTACATAAGCTTTTTTTCCTTCGAATGGTTGGAACTCATTGGAAAATAAAGTTGCATTTTTCCTTAAGACACCCAAAAGTGAAAATTAGTACACAAATACAAATACAAACAGTTGCTGTGCCATGGAACTAGGTCGACATTATACATATGAATATGGCAAGTGCATTACTGTAAACATACTTCAAAAGGTTAAAAAAAAAACATATTATTTTCCACATACTGTACATTATTGTTGCTCCTGTCTGCCCTGCCTTTCTGAAACTTCGATTTTTACAAAACTCAACGTTCTGAAAAGCGAGGTGCCCTCTGATTGGCCAGCAATCCGGTGCGTTGTGATTGGCCGAATGCCTCAAGCGTGTGATTGAAATGTTACGCCCCTTGACGAGACAAAAACAATAAAACCCATTATAAAAGAGTCATTTGTTGCATCCAGTGGGGACATAACTACTAATTATAATGATTCATACTGTCTTTTTATGTGTTGTGTTGCGTCACGCCGCGTAAACATAACATGTCTGCATTTGCAATCGTAGAAACGACAAAAGCACTACTCTACACTGCTCAAAACTCGCGTTGAATATTCAGTAGCAAATTCTTTATATATGAAAACGTACTTACAGGCCGTAAATCAGAAGCGCCAGAGTGTACTTGCAAATTGCCCCACTTTATAGCCTTAACCCTTTGTGTACAGCTGGCATTGTGGGCTACTCTCCCAGGGTCAGGAAACTGTTTAAAATGTGTAAAATGCGCAGCACACACTTGAATATTTACTTGTACTGTTCCGGAACAGTGTTGTAAATAGCACTTAACCACTGATATCTAGTTGTGTACTCACACGCAGCATCTCCACAACAATACTACAGCTGGTATTAAAATTTATGTCTTCTTTCTTTATGTGTGGGCGGTGTTATGCAAATCTACCCACACCGTGACTTAGACATGTTTGAATGAGCCATTTTAGGAAGGTGTGGTTGAGTCTTAACTTTTATAATAAATATCTCTTTGGGTTTGAGACTTTAATCTTTGCAACTTTACAGATCTTATATATGCACAAACAGCTTGTAACACTCCAAAGACAAAGGAAAACAAGAAACCGCATCATATGACCCCATCGACTGGGTCGTTTTTCTGCACTTTAAAATATACTGAGTTTTTTTTTTTTTTTTTTTTTATTTAACCCAAATGCTGGGTTCAGCTTGTTGGGTCATTTTATTGGGCTGTTTTTAATATTATTACCCAGGTGCTGGGTAGTTTTTCTGTAACTAAGCTGCTGGATCATTTTTAATCAACACGTTCTCTCTCCCAACTCGTCACATATTGACGCTTGGACAGGACCCCTTGGCGTCACTTTTCGACGCGCAGTGTCCTCCATTGTTTTCAGTTGTTTGTCTTAATTTAATGGTTTGCATGCATTTGTAAAAATATAAATTATTTTATGTAAATGTATACTTTAATTGGAGCACCTAACCCCACCGCTACCCTAAACCTACCCACTTCTGAACAATATAAAACACACAACAGGCAAATATAAGTACAGTCACAGGTATTTTTTTTTTGCAAAAACTGACCATAAACAAGCAGTATAAAAGCATTACAAACAAGTCCTGTTGCATTCTGAGTCTTCTGAAGCCGTACGATGTCTTTATGCGAATAACAGAAGGTTTCAATCGCTGAAAATGATCCGCTCCGTTAACGCGCTCACATCTCATTTAAAAAGACATTAGCATGACGTAATCGGTCACGAGACACCCAAGAGCCAATAGCATTTCACAACCAAGGTTTGCTTCTTCTGGCGGCACTTTTTGAATTCACGCAGAGACAGACTGCAGCAGCACACAGGACGGCCAACGGAGACGGCGATCGCGTCTATTTTTCTCACAAATCAATTGTTTTGCTTCGGAGCCCTTGGAATATTAATACTTTTTGAATAAATTAAGAATATAGTTGTATCTGCCTGTTATATCTTGTGTTTTGTTGACAAATGGTTAGGTTTAGAGGCAGGGGTTGGGTTAAATGTGTAAATAGTGCAATATAAATGCATTGAAAAAAAAAAAAACACAACCCAACATATATGCAATAATAGCAATATTATTATTCAGTATTCCCCGTGCCTTTTGTGTCAGCACATTGATGACAGTGGTTTCTTATGTAAAGAACTGGAGGACCCTGCACATCGAAAAATGACGCTAAAGGGGGGCCCTGAGCGCCAAGAAGTGACGTCCTGACCAAGCGTCAATATGTGACGAGTTAGGAGTGAGAACGTGTTGTTTTAATGGGTTATTAAATACTGGGTTATTTTTTCTACCCAACCGCTGGGTTGAGCCTGTCTCTAATTAAACAACCTAGCTGCTGATTTACAGTCCTCTACAGGAGAGAGCGGTTTTTAGCGCCGCTGATTTGGTGCTCTTTAGCGAAATAAAGGTTTGTATACATTTTATTTAATTTAAAAAGTCTTTACTGTGCTGTTAATTATATTATTTACATGTTTATATTCCCCCGGCGAACAGCAGCCCATCACCGGCTTAGATTTTGCCGACGCACCGGCACGAGAATTAGCACTATTTTGGTGAATAGTGATTACAGAGAATGGTTGAATACACGTAAATTAAAATGCTACTTTAAAATGTTCAATTTCTTTTTTCTAAAATTCTTGTTGAACACGTTTAAATATTGTAAACTATGCTGTATTCACCCAAATAAATTCAATTTGTCAAATATTTTGGTGCATGGGTGTTCTTGCTTAATGATAAATGTTTATCTTTTGATTATTGCTGTTGCCTCTATAATTCTGTGTGATTTTTAATTTCCAGTCCATTTGAAGCCAACAATATAATAATTTTAAATGACATTTTACTTAAAACAACCCAGCATGCTGGGTAAAAACATTAACCCAACCAGCTGGTCAAAATAACCCAGCATGTGTGCTTTCCAATATTTACCCAGTAATGGGTTGCCAAATAGCCCAAGTTGTTTTTAAGCCAACATTTTTTTATGGTAGAGTGTGGACTAATATTAATCCTTCAATACATGTATAATTAGTGTTCATGCAGTAAGGGTATTTCAGTGATCAATTTCAACACATTTCACTGAAAAAAAGTGGTGTTGAACAGCAAAAATAAAACTTTATTTTAGCAGCAGCGCCACACACACTCTTGTGAATGCGCAACGAAGACTGACACAGAATAGAAGAAACTATTAAATAAAGTAGTTATTTTTCAAAACACATTCTCGCATGTTCATAACATTAAGGTTGAACCACTGATGTCACATGGACTATTTTAATGATATCCTTACTACCTTTCTGGACCTTGAACGTGGTAGTACCCTTGCTGTCTAAGGAGGGTCAGAAAGCTCTTGGATTTCATCAAAAATATCTTAATTTGTGTTCCAAAGATGAACAAAGGTCTTACGGGTTTGGAACAACATGAGGGTGAGTAATTAATGACAGAATTATTAATTTTTGGGTGAACTAACCCTTTAAAGGGAACGTTTTTAGAACAAGAATTTTGTTAGCTGGGATTACCTTCAATTAGATGTGAATTTTTGATTGAAGACTGAAATTTCCTTGTAAAACAAACTCCAATATTCTTTGTTTAGTTTACAACTTTTAAAAATCTCATTTTTACAGTGTGTATATAAAGCAGATATAAAAATGAGATGATTCATTGCTTGGATTAGCTACATCAGAATATCCCAAATAAACATGCTGCTAATGTGAAAACTCCTTAACAGACTGGATTCACATTTTAAGTGGTTTTCTTTGCAACAGTCCATTCCAATACACGCATAAGAAGCAGCGATGATTATTATTCCTGGATCGTTCTTTTCTTAGCGCCCGTGTTCCTCCTGAGCAGCGAAGACAAATGCAGCGCTCAGGGCCGCGGTGGCGCAACGTCCGGCTGACGCTCGGATTTTGATACTCTTTAGAATAATTGCATATCAGCGCCTAGCATCTGCGCAATGCTCTCCAAACACACTGTTATGCATGGTAAAGACCCCACTGTTTGCATGAGCCCATTTATTATGACTGATAGCGCTGCCTTCCCTGACATTTTGTAAACTGGAAGCACCTAATCTTGTTTGGGTTTGATGCTTATTAAAATACAGCAGTACAAATAAAGCCGCGCCACTGGCCGCACTTCCCTCGTCCTGATAGACCCCGCGTGGTTTCCTGTTCAAAATAAATACATTTGTCTTGTTTGCGCCTCGCGTCCCTGTCCGTGTCCGAGGTGAGAGGGGTGTCTGCGGCTGCCTGCTTCGATCGCATGATTTATGAGCGCCGCTCCCGCTGAAACACTGCTGGGACTGCAGGAGTTAACTAGGGGCCCGTTCCAATCCCTCACTAGCACCCTGCCAAGTGGCCTTCAGAGAATATTCGACCATACTGAGTTTGAGTTCCACGCATTGGATGTTTTCAGTCTGAAGGGCACTACATAGTGAACAAGTGTACATCCATACCTCATCACTTCAATACCTAATACCAATACCAGAGATATTTAAGTAGCCTACACCACACCCAGTACTGGGTAGATCTGCTTCAAAATTGCAAATTAGTTATGAACAAATTTTCTTTAGTGATATTAATATAAAGCTGTTAATAGAAAATTATGAATAATTTACTGACATTGTGTGAGTATGTAATCAATAAACAGTAACGGTAATCTGACTATGAGCCTTTTAAAACTTAATATATTCACATTACAAGCTCTTACTTTTGTAATCTGATTACATAATCCAGATGACATGTAATCAGCACTGTTGATGACATTGCAGGACGTTCCAAATGACCAAATGTCATCAATTTGAAGCAAACGCCTACAGATATCTTCCGCTCAGCAGCAAATCGGCTCTTCTGTTGTCAACGATGTCGGCTGTCTGTCAGCTTTAGAGGAGGACAGACAAAGACAGACAGGTAGGAGGGGACGCGGCCGATGAAGACAGGTGAGGGGGAGTGTTTGGGAAATAATTGAATCCAACAATGGCTGGCAGATATCTGAATGTGACTTTGCGGGAGTCTGATCCTTTATCGACAGCTAAAAACAACAGTCATTATCTGTTAATTACATTAACATTTTATCAGCGGCGCAGGGTGGGCTCTACGGCAGATAGGCGTTCGTCAGCGCCTCAGGAGCTCGTCCCGGGCCCGTCTCACTTGTCCTGCTGGGACTAACAGGAAGCGGTCGCCTCACCTGACATGCAGGGGTCTGGAAAGGCCAGGGTTGTCTTGACTCCTGTCCCAGAGGCCAGGCTAATGACTAATGACTGCCAGGTCTGGATAGTCGGCCATTCTTGTGCTGGCTGTGCAGAACACTTTATATTCCTTTAAAGGAACCAGATTTAATTTCTGTAAAAAGTCATTAAATCTTAATGATGCATTGCATAAAAGAAAACATTCACACCCTGGATGCTGATACAGAATTTGCGCCAAAATACTGTATTGAGTGTTTAGGCTGATTAGGCTACAGTAAGAAATGTTACTTCAAAACAAACTTCACTCAGAAATTGCAGGTAAATTTTACAGTTACAAGAAATGGCAAGAAACACACTGAAAATTGCATTAAAAGGTAATTGTATGTTTACTTCATGCAGTTAATTTTTATTTAATTATTTCCGCCACTGAATAAAAAAATAAAAAAGGAAGGTAATTGTGAATTTTTATTTCAGGATTCTGTTTTTCCCCCCTTACATTTGCAAGAGTATTTATCTCAATTCTGAATAGTATTTTCTTGTAAAACATAACTGAATAATCTTTTTTTTTTTTTTCTTAGTATTATTTATATACTTTTATAACATTTAATTAATATTTAGAATTTCAATTTTAATTTAAGTTTTAGTAATTTTGTTATGTGCTTTTTGTCGTTTTTATTTTGTCATTAATATTTCTATTTAGTTTTTAATTGATTTCCATTCAGTTTTAGTTTAAGTAATTTTAATACTTAAACTTTTTAGTTTTTTATATCTGTTAATTGCCAAGGCAACATATATTTTCGTTTTTCATCTAATATCATCTAACAATAAGTTTTTCGTCTAATATTTTTTAATTTATTTTAGCTTTATTTCAAATAACGAAAACGTTTTAGCTGTAGCTGTGGATCAACAATCACCCTTGCACACGTGGAAGTCATTGACAGGTGCGTAGAAAAAGCGAACAAAAAAGTTCCAACTTCAAAACAAAAAATCCTGCACACTGTCTGCACTCGCAAATGTATCAAAATATTTATTAACTCACATAACTCACTTAACTTATTCGGTCTATGACATTCATCAAGCATCTGGTCATGGACCGAAACATTGCACTTTAAAAAATGCTGGGTTAAAAACATCCCAGCACTGGGTGAAATATGACTAAACCCAGCAACTGGGTTGTTTTGAACCTTCTGGGTAGTAACCCAAAACAAACCAAATGCTGGGTTTGTCCATATTTTACCTAGCGCAGGGTTGTATTTAACCCAGCATTTTTTTGTGTGAGTTAAAGGGGTGCTATTATGCTTTTTCACTTTTTGAGCTTTAGTCAGTGTGTGGCGTGTATCTTTGGGCATAAAAAAGATCTACAAAGTTACAAATATCAAAGTCCACTCCAAAGGGAGATATTTCATTTCTAAAAAATCTATTTCCAAGAACTACAACGAACGGCTCCTTTGGACTACAACATTTGTTTTCCGCATGCAATGATGTCTCAATGCGGTCCATTAGAATATCATCAAATTAAATCTCGCCTACGGAAATTTGAATTGTTGGGGGGTGGGTAGGGATGAGGTGGGGGATTAGCCTAACTTTAGCGATGCAGCGCGTAGAACCGCTTCAACGAGCCGCAGCGCGACAGGTATAAACACAAGCATTGACTAGAGTGGCCGCTTCAGAGCAGTAATGCGCTGCAGTTGTGTGCAGTGTGTGGTAAGAGATTTATTCATCATACAGTGTAGATAGCTTCACTTATAACGTGGGTGTTTTTTAAAATGCATAAACTTGCACTAGAATAGGCTAGGCTAATCAGTGATGATGCTTTTAGCCTTATGCTGGAGCTGGTTTTGGGCAATGAAACTTAAGTATGTAAAATAATTAAATAAATTAGTTCAATATTATGTATCTGCGATCTCGCAGGCTGATGATAGGACCCAACACTACTGTAGTGTATTATTTACTCACCCTCCATGTATCCTAGGTGTATATGACTTCCTTCTTTCAGA
>JAHKKF010516876.1:0-14456 GCA_019740295.1 Labeo calbasu | reverse complement strand
TTTAATAACTTTAAGATTTATTTTAAATAAATTTCAAATGTATGAATTTTAATAAATATAACACATTTAATAATTGTACAGTACAGTAATTGTTCTATTTTATGATTCAATTAATTACATAAATAAACCAAGTAAAAATCTGAGGTCTCATGACCATTTAACTACAAATCATTGGCTCAAATATATTGATCTAACTCAATAACATTAGAAAAAAAAAATTATAAAATCGTAAAATATGGTGTGTAAACAAAATGTTTACTAATGTTATAAATCTAAACTATTTTGCCTGTTTTTCAACAAAAATGCACCAAATGAAACCAGTCATTAGTGTCAGTCAATAAATGTGAATTTTAGTGCTGTCAAACTATTAATCGCGATTAATCACATCCGAAATATTTTTTTTTTTACATAATATATGTGCGCACTGTGTATATTAATATGTATATATAAATACATACACGCATGCATATATTTAAGAAAAATGTTTTATATCTTAAATATATTCATATATAATATAAATTATATGAAAATAAATACACACACATGTAAATATTTTCAAAATATATATTGTGTTTGTATTTACACACACAGACACACAATAAAATATACACAATAATATAAAAACAAATGTACATAATAAATATACACAGTACACACACACTACGTGAACAAACCTTTTATTTTGGATGCGATTAATTGCGATTAATCGTTTGACAGCACTAAAAAATCATTTATGACTAATAACCGATTTCATTTTTTGTTGAAAAACAGGCAAAATGGTTTAGATTTATAACATTAGTCATCATATTGTTTACGTACCATAATTGAGTACTGATACATTTTCCATAACAGTGCATGTCCGACTGAAACATCAGAGCATATAGTTGATTCATCCACTTATGGAGCCAAGCACGGGACGTGGTGAAGGAGTGGACACACCGGCTCCACGAAATGGAGCAAAGTTCAGTTGGAAGCAATTACACCCCCCGCCCCAAACCAATACCTCCAGCCTGAGATACAATAAAAGACAAATTACAATGAGCCTGTGCGTAAGCAGAGACACTGACAGCCTGGAATGCACCGTTTATTTACCCATGAGGAAAAAGGGGGCAAAAGGTACAGGCCAGGAAGAGACGAGAAGGAAGAGGGGGTTGAAAAAGAGTAGAAGGAAAAAAAAAAAAAAAAAGCTGATGACACAGCTCACTCTGATGCTACAACGAAGGAATCCTCAAACGCTTTCCAAAAATGAACATCTGTGCACATGTTTGCATGAAGACACACACAGATGGATGACAGTGGAGAGGTTAGCAGGGGGTGGGAAGATCCAACGTGAGAAACTGCAGGCCTGGCTGAGCAGTGACAATACATACATCACCTAAAATAATCAGTCAAATGGTAACAAATGCTCTGGGGGATTGCAGGAAACTCACTTTTCCCCCTTAAAAAGGCAACCATCCCAAACCAAAGCTCTGCTGCAAAGCAACAGTTATGCTATGAAGTAAACATAGGATGAAATGTAATAAAACAATGCTTGCTGTCCCACCCAAGCACATCTTTGTAATTCTTTTTGACAATATGGAATAAATGAAAGAGCTTTTGATTAGTTGCTACGCAACAAAAACAAACTGCTTAAGCATGCTATTGTAAGTGAATAAAGCTTAATTTTAATATTTCAGCAAATGACAGAAATGTTCTTGCGGTGACCGGTTAGTAACTGCTTACAAACAATCGATTGCTTTGAATATCCAACACGCAAACCTATTAAATAGAAACCAACTTGCTTTCAACATTCAAACCACAGAACGTTTGAGTTAAGCGCACATGTACATCATAACATGTATAAAAATAGTCACCAGAAGGATTTTCCCATACAACTCAACTCTTTGTATATTTCTCCGTCTGTGTTATAGTCTCCTACAGTACAGAACGGAGCAAAAAGAGCTCTTTAACTTCAAACAGCTGGAGAAGATCCACACAAACAACCTGAGGTTCAAAAGGGGGCTACATCTAGGTCAAAGCACGTCTTGTTTGGATATCTGCAAGCCCACCGTAAGCCGCATATGACCGAAACCAAACGCGCTCGCTGCGTGGCGGTATAAATCTCCTCCGCTTTTACACTTATATTCTTCCTGGCTCTCAAAATCCGCTTTTAGAAACAAAACATCTACTTAACCTTCAGCATATGAAAGGTTTTAACGCAGGAGCCCGGAAGCCCGAGCCGTTTTCTGACAGTGTTTATAACCGACATCTAAGAGCGGCTGAAATCCACCAGATGTCGAAACTGACGGACAAGAATCGAGGTAATGCGTACGCTGTGCGTTAGAAAGAAAGAAGAGGGGATGGCGAAAGAGAGAAAGAGGGGCCCGCGGGCAGGATGAGGTCAGGCCAAAGATCATATTTCCAAGTCCTCAAAGCTACAACACTGCAACAATGATTCTGATATACCTGTTGGGCTTGGGAAATTGGATAGCCGTGAAGTTTGTGGGAAGAGCGGCGGCAGTAAGTGATTGTAGCAGGCGTAAACCTACACCGGGATAAACTTACTACGCTTTTGACTGACATCTCGACCGGCTAGGATATTATATATGGACAGGAATGTCAATAAATCAACCAATAAGAGGATCTTCTGCTCTCAGAGAGAGAAAGGAGATCAAATGTGGCCATTTTGAAGTTTGCAGACCTCCATTTTGTTTCTGTGAAATCATCGCTATGACTTGGCTATGCCCCACCTCAAAAACCTTCATCCAGCCTGAGTGACTTGTGGCAAACTGAACACTCATACTAGACTAGAAGGAAAAAAAAAAAGAAGTACTTAAACATCAGAGCCAGAGGTGGGACCGGAGCCGAGGCATTTGGTTTTGATGACTGTTTTAAGAGTTCCCATCACCTCGTCAGTTAAATTGACGGAGGTCTGCGAGGGAGCTCTTTAACCGCCTCCGCCCGTCTGGCCGAACACACACCACCTCAATTCTCCATTCTCTCCAAACACTGTGTATGAAGTGCAGAATTAGGTAATCGAACAGGCCGTATATAAGCGAGCGCTGGTCTGAGGCTCATCAGGGGGAGTCTTGATGTTGGCCGTGGGAGTAATTAGCAGGGATTACAGGAAATCTGGAACATTCCCAGAGCGAAGGGCTTCTGCCCAAAACCCAGATGAGCCCCTGGCCTACATCTCTCGGCTCTCAAAACAGCCACAAATGATTGCGAGAGGCGGGAGAAAAACCACAGACGTAATGTAGTCATAATTATCATTAGTGTTTTACATTAAGGCTGTTATAAAACAATCATATCACATTTCGGTAACACTTTACAATTATGTTCAATTTGTTAATGCGTTTTCACTGTTGGCTCATGATTTTACATAGTTTTACATATACTAATACATTTCTAAAAAAGTTGGGTAAATTAACATTCATTAATGTTTTAAAAATGCGACCCTGGACCACAAAACCAGTCATAAAGGTCAATTTTTTGAAATTGAGATTTATACATACAAGCTTTCCATTGATGTATGGTTTGTTTGGATAGGACAATATTTGACTGAGATTCAACTATTTGAAAATTTGGAATCTGAGGGTGCAAAAGAAAAAATTAAAACATTGAGAAAAATGCCTTTAAATTTGTCCAAATGAAGTACTTAGCAATGCAAGTTTTGATACATTTGCGGTAGGAAATTTACAAAATATCTTTATGGAACATGATCTTAATATCCTAATGATTTTTGGCATCCAAGAAAAACTAATCATTTTGAAGTCTACAGTGTATTTTTGGCTATTGCTACAAATATATCCGTGCTATTTAAGACTGGTTTTGTGGTCCAGGGTCACAAATGAACATGAAATGCTCAGAAATTGCTCACTGTTATTTCTTGACAATGCATTAACTGATGTTAACAAACTGAACTTTATTCTAAAGTGTCACCAACACAATATTTATTTGTATAGGCATTAGTATAGTTTCGTTTTTAAGGTCTCTTATGTTCACCAAGACTGCATTTATTTGATTAATATTGTGAATTATTACTCTTTTCTATTTAAATAAATTCTAAAACATTGTTTATTCTTGGTGGCAAAGCTGAATTTTCAGCATCATTACTCAAGATTTTAATGTCAAATGATCCTTCAGAAATCATTATAATATGCTGATTTGCCTAAAAAACATTACTTTCCATCAGTGTGATAAACAGCTGGTTGCTTAATATTTTTGATAACGCCATAATACATTTTTTTCAGGATTATTTGATGAATACTGAGTTCAAGAGAACGGCATTTATTTAAAACAAAAAAAAACAAGTCTTTACTGCCACTTTTGATCAATTTAATGCCTCCTTGCTGAAAAAAAGTATCATAATATATATATATATTTTTTTTTTTTTTTACAGACGCTAAATTGTGATGCGCTTGTGCATCAAGTAGTTTGATGAGGAAAAATGGTGAACTACATTTATGCATGCACATGTAAATACATATGTACTTTTATTTATACAGCTGTATAGAGTAAATAATGCGGAAGTCTGTACATAAATCATGTTCCAGATTCATACACATTATCTATTGTTAAGTTTTACTTACTTTACATTTATTTAAATGTTTTCTGTCAGATATGCATGCATGCTCCTTAAAACAACACAACAAATTCCTTGTGTGTTTGCGCACGCTTGGTGAATAAAACTAATTCTGATTCTTATTTTAAACCCCTAGCATTTCTCATTTGGTTGAGTTTATGCAGCTTTTGGAGGTTTTAAGATTTTATGAAGTGAGGAGCACACCTTGGGAGAACATTTCTGAGCTCTGCTCACAGCTGAAGCACCAACACCAATGTGACTGAAACCAGTCAAAGAAAAAAGACAAACCACCTCTCAAATAACACACACAGGGAGGAATGAGGTTAAGGGAATGTCCCAGAGGAGAACTGTATCCAAAGCTCAAGACTCTAGTCCGCATCTGCTCGAAAACTCCAGCACATATCGGCCATGCTAATGCCTGATAACAAAGCCACGGGCGGAAGAGTTTGAGCAGACACCAGCCATCACTGTAGCAGTCTGTTTTGGTATTAAAATCATCTGGAAAGCTTCCCACACACAGAGCAGATAGGGAGGAGAAAAGAGTGGGACAAATGAAAGGAACAGGGGATAACACTTGGACAAGACTACCAAGGATAGATAAAACAGCACAAGGAGAGAGAGAGAGAGAGAGAGAGAGAGAGAGAGAGAGAGAGAGAGAGAGAAAAAAGCAGCTTCGGCACAAACACTTCCTACAAAGCCATCCCTATCCAGCGGGATGCGAGGGAACAGGAACAGACACACCGGCCAAGTTTGGGGGCCCAGGGAGTGTCGATTTAACAGCATGCAAATGGGAAGTGTTAACAAGGAACTTCAGTGGCAGCCTGTATCTGCCTTCAAGTGTGGAAAGCCACAAACACAGGGCCAGATTTTACACAGCACCCATCCGACATCACTCTGCGCTGTGCCAGATTTACTCAGAGAAAACCACAAACTACACTAACAATGTCACAAGAGACACACGTCTTGGGTCGAGTGTGTGTGGGGCTTTTTTCTTCATGTCTGTGCACATCTGCCCCATTCAGAGCACACAGATGACTCAGGGTGAGTCAGAGCCCGCAAATCCCGCCCCGGGCCACGTTTCGGAGCGTTCCTCGCATTCCCCGCTAGCGGGTCACACGCTCTCGCTCAATCAAACGCCGTGGCAGCTCCTCTTAGTAACATGTTAAGTTGCCTCTCACTGCCGCCCCTCTTCTGTCAGTCAAAACTCCCTCCTCTTTCATTCAACGGTCAGTCAATCCTCTGTTGAAGATCCTCCGGCTGAGTCTTTGTTGCCGCTCCTGGCTCTAAGGTCCCAGCGAGGAGGTCTTGGTGGTCCCCTGTGGAATGTGCTAAGGGGGGGGGGGCAGACTTGGGCTAAAAGGGGGCGTCCCATTGTTCCCACACACTGCACTTACCCCCCACCAGNGGAATGTGCTAAGGGGGGGGGGCAGACTTGGGCTAAAAGGGGGCGTCCCATTGTTCCCACACACTGCACTTACCCCCCACCAGGCTGTCGCTCTCGGGGGTTTTTTGGAGGGGGATTGCAAGGAAGCAGGGGAAGAGACTTTCTCTACACATTTTACTTGCACAGACCCACAGATCATAAAAATCTCAGATGTAATCTGGAATCAGTACTGCATCTACTTCAGGAATTATTCTGGCCTTATGAAAAATTCTAACTCTTTTATGAATGAGAATTGTTATATGAACTGGCATGATGTGATTCATATGGAAAGTATGATTTTTAGAAAAAAACTTGACGTTCCATGCCTAAATCTACCTGTCAATGGGGTGTAAGCAGATCATCCCGAAATCCACTAATGAGTTTGTACAACTTCATATGAATCAGCCACCAATTTGCCAAAACCGAAAATAGTTACGAATTACTGTGGGAGTGTGTTGGCCCGGTCGCATGGCACTACTACGTTCTCCTCCTGCCTGCTCATTACCAAACTCTGCTCGCTTCTCATTCACAAGACTACTTCCTCCTGATAGCCAAACTCAATTACAGGCAGTTATCCACTGGGCTCAGGTCACCGAGGGCACATCGCAGATATCAACTGCGTTTCTGTCTCACCCACAGCAGGGCAAACGTGCACTGCAAACCCATCTGATCATCTACAGGATAGTTGACATTTCAAGTCAGTGTTCTTACAATTTTTTTTTTAAATTGTAATATCTCAGTGGAAATCTTACTAGTCATATACACCACATAGTAATATTTTTAATGTTTGTTAAAGAGGTCTCTTCTGCTCACCAAACCTTCATTTATATGATCCAAAGTACTGAAAAAGTAGTTTGAATTAGTTTTGGTTTTTAAATTAGTTGTTTTCCATTTGAATATATTTTAAAATGTAATTTATTCCTGTGATTTCATAGC
Source organism: Labeo calbasu (assembly GCA_019740295.1). Lineage (NCBI taxonomy): Eukaryota > Metazoa > Chordata > Actinopteri > Cypriniformes > Cyprinidae > Labeo > Labeo calbasu. The sequence continues at coordinate 7,533 of JAHKKF010516876.1, read as the reverse complement.
TGAATTTTTAGCATTATTACTGTATTATTATTACAGTCACATGATCCTTCAGAAATCATTCTAATATTCTGATTTGCTGGTCAAAAACATTTATTATGTTAAAAGAAAAACAAAACAATGATGCTCAAAAAACAAAACAAAAAAAACATTTATTATTATTATGATGTTGAAAACAGCTCAGTTTTTTTTTCAGGTTTCTTTGATGACTAGAAAATTACTGACTCCAAGCTTTGAAATGGTGTAGTGTATAATGTTACAAAAGCTTTTTATTTCAGAAAAATGCTGATCTGTGGATCTTTCTATTCAAATAATCCTGAACAAAAGTACTAAATTGTTTAAAATATTGATGATGATAATAATAATTATTAAAAAAAATGTTTCTTGAACAGCAAATCAGCATATTAGAATGATTTCTGAAAGATCATGCGACACTGAAGACTGGAGTAATGATGCAGAAAATTCACCTTTGATCACAGGAATAAATTACATTTTAAAATATATTCAAATACAAAGCAGTTCTTTTAAATAGTAAAAATATTTCACATTATTATTGCTTTTGCTGTGTTTTGGATCAAATAAATGTAGGCCTGGTGTGCAGAAGAGAATTCTTTAAAAAAAAAAAAAAAAAATACAAATACAAATCTTACTGTTCAGAAACTTTTGACTGTTAGTGTAGCTTAAAGTAGAACGCTGTTAATGTGCATAATCATTGTAAATCTAATTATTCACAAAATATTGAAATGTTTTTACAAATTTAATGAGTGACATCCGCCCTGATAATAGCACACACAGCTGCCAATAATGACAACAAACATGATTTGTTCTTTAATTATCGCACTTGGATGATTATCCTCTGATTAGCTAGAACAGTGAGGAGGGGGCTTGCATGCTCTGATCTGACACAGTGGCATACAAAGGTCTCATTAACACGGCATAAATGAACTCCTTACTGGCATGATCAACTTCTTGTGACTCTCATTCCATCTGACTGTCAGTGGGAACAGTAATTTGATCGCATGTTACCCAATTTAACAGCTCCAATTTACAGTCTTATCTGTAATGCATGCCCAAATCTCCACAAAAAAAAAAAAAAAAGAGTTAAAAGTTTGGCAATTCTATCAGCAGCGAAAAACATTATCAAATTAGCAAGGGACAGGAAAAAGGGCAGAACTTTTTCCTCATTCAGTATAGATCTGTTTATCTATGATGTGACCCTATTGGTCAATTGAAGCAAAAACGCAAGGCCAGCAATAAAAAAGAAGACTGGCCTGCAACAATAAATCTATTATGTTGATGCATCCAAGTTCTAGGCCAAAGATTAAGTACGTCCAATTCAGATCTGATCTGTACAATATCAAGAGGCCGTCAAGGTGAAGTCATCGCCTTTCCGAGTCTCATAAAGTCCTGAAGTAATTAAGACTGGGATGAATCTTTCTTGAGAAAGGGAGGAAACGTGTTTGATCTTTGCCATTGTCCATACCTGAGGCATGACATAAGAGCAAACTGCCAGCGTAAAGCAAAGCAGATTTCTCCAGAGCAGGGAAAAGCATTCTGCTGGATCGCTATGAGGAGCTGTTGACAAGGCGAGATACCAATCTGGTCAGTATTAACCACCCCTCCTCTGAAACTTTTAAAGATGGGCCGCCTGCCACTGGGCGGGAGGCACTTGACACACGTGTTTTACGACATCTAGGCCAATCAAACCATCACGAGCGGCGAGGCTTTTTCTAAGCAGGCCAGGCGGCGCTTTCGGTTTAGCGTAGGATTGCAGGATACGGGCGGTTTAGTCCTCAGCAGGGATCTATGTACTTCAAGGCTTAAAGAACTATGAAGCTTCCTAAGGTGCAATAATCCACAGTGCTCTCAAACTGAGAGGATCTAGAGAGGCACTCTGACCATGAAGAAAGATCTTACCTCTGCTTAACCAAAAGCACCCCGCTCTCAAAATCTACTTACATAACCATGCTTATCCAGCAGAGAAAGACACAGGAAGTTTCTAACACCAATTTCACACCACGACCTCCACCTGGGTACAGCTTAGTTGAAATGTTCATAAGTGTGGATCTCAGCAAACTTATTTGCTAATAAATGTTACTGAAGAAAGTGCCATACAGTTCTACCTGGCGTCTCTCTTGCTTTTAAAGACAAAATTAGCTTCAAAAATGTTTTCTTCAAGGGTCAAGGGTTGCAGTGAAGTATTTAAGCAACTCATCATCATTCATTAACCACATTTGTTGGAAAAATAGCCAGAGGCTATAAAAGGCAAAACTTTAAAGGAATCATTCCAAACTTGCATGCATTTCTTTATACAAAGATAATATTTTAAAAAAGGTTTGACAATACAGTGAAAGTCAAAGAATATCTTTCAACACATACTTTTGCACAGAAGTACAGAATTTTGCGTGAATGACCCCTTTTATAAAATGGTTTGACTGACATTTAAAGACACACATAGCATTACAGGAAGGAAATTGCGGTGGAAATAACAAACTTTATGACTAGCAAATGTGCTAACCAAGGAACTTTAAATAAATATCCTGCCTACATTTTTTTGATCCAAAGTACAGCTAAAAAACAGTAACATTTTGAAATATTTTTCAAAAGCTGATCAAAAGTAATGATAAAGACATCTATAATGTTACACAAAATTTCTATTTTAGATAAATGTTGTTCTCCTGAACTTTCTATACATCAAAGAAACCTGAAAAAAAATCTACTCTGCTGTTTTCAACATAGTAAATGTTTTTGAGCAGCAAATCAGAATATTAGAGTGATTTCTGAAGGATCATGTGACTGGAGTAATGATGCTAAAAATTCTGCTTTGAAATCACAGGAATAAATTACATTTGAAAATATATTCAAATAAAAAACAGTTATTTTAAATAGTAAAAATATTTCACTACATTTGCTGTACTTTGGATTAAAAAAATGCAGACATGGTGAGTAGAAAAGACTTCTTTAAAAAAAACTTCTGTTCAAAAACTTTTGACTGGTAGTCTATAATAACCGCAACCAAATTAATCCCCCATTTTAGGTTTACATCAATATGCAAAAAGCTTTTAAACATAAGATCTCAAGTTAGAAAGTTGAATCATCTTTCCACTGCAAAAGATACTGGCGGCAGCAGGAAATCTTGGATGCTGTGCCTGCAAAAGCCATAACATTCTAACTTCTGATTTATGATACTAACAAAAGCAAAACAACATTCAAGTGAACAGGTCTTTGAATGAAACGGCCTTTGAGTCACTCACAAAACGCTTCTGTGTATAAATAACATAATGCCTTTGCTGATGAGTCGTTGGAACGCTGAAAAAGCGTCATGCATGGGATGTTTTTGACCATTTGCCTGATTAGTGCTACGTGTAGGACTGGCTCAAACCATGTGGATGGAATAGTGCTTCAGGACTACAGAAGAATAAAGAAGACATGTTTTGACTACAAGGTGAAGAGGGCCAGCTCTGAAAGCCAGAACCGGGGGGGGCCACAACCAGTTCAATTAGGTTCTCCTGTGGACCATTTTCTCCCTAGCAACAGGAGACATTGTTAAGCCAAAGCAGGGCTTTTTGTGCTTCCTTTTTCACTTTCTAAGGACCTCCACCCTTCCGCGACAGCAGAGCTTGTCACTTTCTCTGTATCAATTATCTCAGTCTCTTATTGACAAAGGCATGCTAACTAAGGTTAGCCTCGCACAGGGTCCCGACGCATATTGTGCAGCATTGTGAGAGGCACACGCGCGTTGCACCCAAACCTACCCTCTAAACGAGCCTTTATAATTCGTTCCTTAAAGCCATCACAACAAAACTGGAGATTTGGCACAATAAAACATGACAAATGCAGGCATGTTGGGGAACACTCAAAGTTTGCATTACAATGATACCTTTGGGAAGACAATGAACCTGTTGGGCTGGTGTAAAGTATGGGAAAAATTAAGGCTGATTGTTCCCTTTCACCTACCTGCAGTCATGCAAGCAGTCGGTTTAATCAAGAATTACAGGAATACACTAGAGATTACACAACATTCTGGTCCTTAAATTAGATTCAACAAAGTTTCAAGAATGCAGTTTGCCTATGTTCACTGCTATCCAGATCAGAGTTTGTAAGCGGTACATGGCTTGCTCAAATGACAAATAATATAATGATCAATGCACGACATAAAACATTATAATTATATACATTTAAGGTTTTTTAAATAACTTATTTTTCGACATGTGACCCTGGACCACAGAACCAGTCATAAGTAGCATGGTTATATTTGTGGCAATAGCTACAAAATTATTGACTTTTCTTTTATTCTTTTATTATAAAATCATTAGGATAGTAAGTAAAGATAAAAAAATAACAAAACTTAACATTTGATTAGTAATATGCATTGCTAAGAACATTCATTTGGACAACTTCATTGGTGATTTTCTCAATATTTTGATTTTTGCACCCTCAGATTCCAGATTTTCAAATAGTTGTATCTCAGCCAAATATTGTCCTATCCTAACAAACCATACGTAAAGCTTATATTTCAGCTTTCAGGTATAAAGTTTCAAAAAAATGGACCCTTATGACTGGTTTTGTGGTCCAGAGCCACATTACACTTTTAAAAATAAAGTTTCCTTACTGGAATCTAAAGTTCCACGTAGAACCTTTAACATTCTATAGAATCTTTTTATCTCACAAAAGGTTCTTTATAGTGGAAAAAGGTTCTTCAGATTATTAAAATATTCTTTACACTAAGAAAAAACTTGCAGTTTTATAAAACGTTTCCCGAATTGTTTTTGGGGATGCTATTTTTCTACAGCATTACTGTGAAAACCCTTTTTCGAAACCTTTACAGCATTTAGAGTTTCCAGAGTTCAATTAAATGTTCATATTTTGGTTACATTTGTGAATTAATTAAAATTTAAAATATGCACATAACATTATGATACTGATATATTGTTTGTGATCAAATTTTAATTGTATTGTGACATGCTTTGATACAAGATTTATTTGCAAATGTTATATTGCAGGTCATATTTTGATGAACTGTTCAATTTACACCCCTAGTGTAAATCCAGCCCTGAACTGCTTCGTAACACTTGACACTTTGGTTTATTTGGGGACATTTTCACTGGTGGGGAAGAAAAATACAAACTAATTTGTTGTTTTGAAATGCAAGTTAGTCAAAAATAACTACTTGTAAACTGCTGACATGAATATCAGCCTGTGACTACCTGCATGCCAACAACAACATTTCTTGCTCGTGAGGTACTGCTTAACACCTTATAAGCATATAGTGAGCATGTCATGCCAATTCCAGATTTCATATGCAAGTTATCCAGTGAGCTTATTAATGAATTTGCACACTTTCATGTAGTTGTAGATTCTCCTTGAGCTATTCTGACCGGCGTCCAAGTCAGGAAAACTTTCTCTCTTATTTACAGGGAAATAAGACGGTGATTATAGCCAAACTGTGTCCTGAGGCTAGTTTCCCCCCTCCTCTCGTTCAGGCCTTGAAGAGGAGCTAAAAACTGCAACTTGTTACGCTCCCCCGCCCCCATTCCCGCTCCAGATAAAATCACTGCATTTACATGAGCATTAACGCTTCTGAATGACAATCGCTGTCCGATGACTGACTCTCGCTTACAATGACAAAGTACGACACTTTGAAACAAAGACAGCAGCTGGGGGTGCGGAGGGGAGGAACGACGGAACACTTGTAACTATAGAAATTAAATCACAAGCCGCATCCCGTTTAAAAGATGCGGTAACTGCCTACTTACAATCTGAAGTGCGGTAACGAACATGTTAGCTGGAGAAAGCGACTTAAAGGGACAGTGCATGTTAAAAATGTTTTCTAAAACCTCTATACGTTTTCTGTGGAACGCAAAAAATATGTTGGGTAGAATGACAGTCTTACCTTTTACTATAATTGCATTAATTTATTCATTTAATGCTGGCTGAGACTGTCACTCTCCATAACATCACCCACGTTCCACAAAAGAAAGAAAATAATACGTGTATAAAACAAAATGCAGACAGTATCTCTCCAAGCCGTAATGATTTAGTCACTTTAGTGACAATCCTGAACAAAATATTAGAAGCGCACATTTACAAAACAGAAATCAACATGAGGGCAGAGATAAACTATATTTATACACTTCTTTCTTTGAAAACGTAGATAAGCTTAATTATGTCCTTCACTCTGTTTACATAACCTGCTGCCTCGGTGTTCAAGAACAACATTTTTCAGAAACATTTGATTTTCCAAGTGTCGCAAACTATTTTGGGTAGCAAAATCAGTGTAACTCACCATGCACTCCTTTGTTGGGAACATCGTTGACGTTGAAACCTTTCGAACTGTAGGCAGTTCTGACTTCATTGCAGTTCTTCACCTTCTGATCAGCCTGAGCCGACGCCAAAACCACGACCGACAGACATACAGTAAATAAAACTAACATCTTCATCGCTGACTGCTTGAGCAACCGAGCCGCAACAGCAAAGTAAAAAAATAAACGAAACAAAGAGTTAAGTCACGAAATCTCTTCGACTCGCACTTCTGGTTTCCTCATGAGGATGCGGCGTCTCCGTTTAACTTGTCTTAACCGCTCGGATCTCGCGAACTGGATTTTCTTGAGCAATAAAAACCGGGCCTCTAAAGAACAGCGAGCGAAACAGTCCCGCGGTGTGTAACAAATAAAAAGCGACAAAAGTAACAACAAACAGTAAAGCACTCAAGACTCTGCGCTCTTCGTTGCAACTTTTTTAAAACGAAAAACAAAAGCAAATCTGCGCTACGTCCAGCGCTATGAATGCACACACATGTTCAGTGTTGTAAAGGTAAGGCACTTCTTAACCAGTTTCTTCGGTTGAAGAGATCCGCGAAGGAAAAGGAGAAGCGATAAAATAGCGATAAAAAAGTTTTAAGAAAGTTTTCCCCTCTCACGCTGGTGTGCAGTCGGGACGCAGAGTGGAAATCGAGGAGTCGCTTGTGCGCGCAGCGAGATCTCAGAACAGAGTCAGGACTGCGCGTGCACGCAGATGAGTTCCGGACAAAGAGAGCTGGCCACGCGAAACGCACGGGGTGGAGCATGGCGAGCGCAGGAGGCTACATTGACTTCTTAGAATATTAACATTTGCAGTCTGCCAGTACATATTGTTGTTAAATCATTCCTGGACTGAGTAGATATATTGTTGACATTTTTACATGAGTTTTTGCCATTTTAATTGATAGTTAATAGTATAGACAGATAGATAGATAGATCTTTTACAATCAGAAAATCAGAGGATCTGTGGGAAGAAACCCTCTTATCAGTAGGCTGTTCTAGGTTATTAAATTACTAAATATTCATGACTTTTCTTATACTCATGTTTGAAAAGTTATATCAAAAACAGCTGTACCTTGTGCCATCTGACAAATGAATCCAGTTTTAACTGGTCTGGCACACACTACCCAACACTGGGTTACACTGACCCAGCACTGGGTAGGTATGTGACCCAACAAGCTGAACCCAGCAGTTGGGTAAAAAAAAAAAAACTACCCAGCACCTGGGTAAAAAATAT
>JAHKKF010516875.1:12628-39739 GCA_019740295.1 Labeo calbasu | reverse complement strand
TTTTTTTTTTAGCCATTAAAATGGAGTCTAGAAAAAATGTAATGCAAAAAAGTGGACTCTAGAATAATTAAAATGGAAAAATGGAATTTGTAATAAATAAATAAATAAAACTGAATTTGGGAACCACTCATAACACCCTCACATAGATATGCCCATGCAACCACTCAGCTACTCGTAAAAGTCTAGGAACTGCATGGAAACACCCTGACCGCCACTCATAGCAGCCTAAGAATCACATAGAAACATCCTGGCAACTGCTCATAACACCCTCACATAGATATGCAGGGCTCTACGGTTTTCTTTTTAGGAGCACTTGTGCTCCTAACTTAAAAAATTAAGGAACATATTTTAAGAGTCAAAAGTTTAGCAGCACCTACTAATCAATAATTTAAAAAATCTAGCCTTTCCATTACAAGGTGATATTTGTCTACTTAGTGATTTACAGGGGAATTTAAGAATGCATTTTAATAAGAACCGTATTTCTGCGTGTCTGTGTTAGTGAATGCTCTAAACAAAGTTGATATGCATATTTTAGAGTGGCCTTTTCTTGTGGCCAGCCTAAAGCACACCTGTGCAATAATCATGCCGTCTAATCAGCATCTTGATATGCCACACCTGTGAGGTGGATGGATTATATCGGCAAAGGAGAAGTGCTCACTAACACAGATTTAGACAGATTTGTGAACAATATTTCAGAGAAATAGGCCTTTTGTGTACTCTGTGTAAAGATGTTTGAGTTCATCTCATGAAAATGGGGGCAAAAACAAAAATGTTGCGTTTTACATTTTTGGTCAGTGTAAAAGGATTTGTGAGATATGTCTGTGAAACATTACTTACATTGCGAAAACACGTAAAAAACCTTTGAAACCCCTCAGCGCCCCAAACACAAATATGCTGATCGTGTCAGTCGCACTGGTGCTCCTAAATATTTTTTCGTAGTCGCACACAGTAGTTTTTAGTCACAGATGCGACTTATATTCTCATGCAATGCACACATAACACCCTAACAGTCACATGGAACCCATTTAACCATTCATAACATCTGAACAATCACATGTAACAGTGATTTTTGCAAAGACAAGCATAGTGCATTGGCGCAGTGCCTGTCAGTGAATCTGCCCGTCAGGCTTGAGATATGAGGCATGGCAGATAACACTGTAGTCTTCGGATCTTGCAGTGATCAGAACATCCCATGATGCTGTGTTGTGCACTTCAGCCTGTATTTACTGATGCACTAACAATATTTGTTGGAAAAGGTGATTAATTATTGATTGTTAGTGCCGTCACATGCTCTGTTGTGCAGGGATATTGGCGGACGGACTGCAGTGCGGTGTGTCCGTGTGTGTGGATGTTGATGACACAGCAGTGTCTGGGGTTGGGCCGCTTTGGGTGTGGCTTCTGCTGATTGATGGCCGAATGCCCAGCGCTCCGTCCAGCCGATCGCACTCCACCTCCCCTCTCAGACGTCTTCGCTGGCAAACTTGCCACCCAAGCGCTTTTCTCTTCTTGCCTCACGCCATCCCACTCTCTTCCTCCCCCTTTTCCTTCTCTTTTTGTCTGCATCTGCCGCCCTTCCGCCAGCCTTCTCGCCTTACACAGGGAGCAGTCACAAAGCAGCAAGGTCAGACTCTGCCTGTCTCTCCTTTCCATTCCCTCTCGGTCTATCTCGCTCTGTCCTGTCAATAGCCCCCCCTCCCCCTCACCTCGTCTGCACTGTCCGTGTCCCTATGACCGGCTGATCTCTGTTTTCTGAGCTGTATGACGACTCGTTTTTACCCCAGGGGCTGGTGTTCTGATGCACCCAGTGACCGCGTTTCCATTTAAAATTGGGTCCCATTAAGCAATGGATGTGATTTCACCCTTGAGTTTGCCCAGAAGGCCTAATACTTATTATATTGTTCTTTAAATTCTGCTACAGCTAATTAGTAACATTAATAACGAACGTGTTCAAAAAGTAATGTCTTTGTTGTTTAGTCCCAGTTTAATTACAGTAGCATTAGGTGTATTTGTATAATGAAATGCATTTGAAAAATGTGAGCTGTTGTGGAAAAAGTACACAATCAATGTTGCTGAAAACATGGGAGCACTTGAAACTATTTAAAGAAGTCTTTAAAGTATGTGGTTTCATCTGAGCCGGTTGATGCTTTGATAGATTGCTTGTGTGCTTAGAATACTTTTACTGGTGCATAGCTTTATATGATATATTCATAGCTGTGAAATTCAAGCTTTTGAAAACATTTACAGTATTTAACAAAAAAGCTTGTTGTAATTGAGTTTCTGTTAAACTTCAGACATAACTGAACGAGACCAAGACGGAGCGCATCAGTGGGCAGTTATTTGTTATGCATCAGATTTAGGTTCATATTTAATTCAGTTTAACTGAAATCCTAAGTGAAAGAAAAAACAACCGTAAAAGCATTATTTAAACATTACCTATCCCTCAACTATCATTTTGTAGGGAAAACTACAGTTATGATTAGCTGTTTTTGCACGTTTTCACATTTTAATGTATTTTATTTCAATTTATTTTATTTTATTTTTCTTAATCTTTTCCTTAACTGTCATTTTGTAGTAAAAACTACAGTTATAATTAGCTGTTTTTGCATGTTTTCACATTTTATTTTAATTTATTTTACTTTATTTTTCTTAATCTTTCCCTAATCTGTCATTTTGTAGGAAAAACTACAGGTATAATTTGCTGATTTTGCATGTTTTCACATTTTATTTTATTTTTATTTATTTTATTTTATTTTATTTTATTTTTCTTAATCTTTCCCTTAACTGTCATTTTGTAGTAAAAACTACTGTTATAATTTGCTGTTTTTGCATGTTTTCACATTTTATTTTAATTTATTTTACTTTATTTTTCTTAATCTTTCCCTTAACAGTCATTTTGTAGTAAAAACTACAGTTATGATTAGCTGTTTTTGCATGTTTTCACATTTAATTGTATTTTATTTCAATTTATTTTATTTTTCTTAATCTTTCCCTTAACTGTCATTTTGTAGGAAAAGCTACAGTTATAATTAGCTGATTTTGCATGTTTTTACATTTTATTTTATTTTATTTTTCTTAATCTTTCCCTAAATAAATAAAATTTCCCTAATTATTTTGTAGGGAAAACTAGTTACAATTAGCTGATTTTGCATGTTTTCACATTTTATTGTATTTTATTTAAATTTATTTTACTTTATTTTACTTTATTTTTCTTAATCTTTCCCTTAACTGTCATTTTGTAGTAAAAAAATTTAGTAGTAAAAAAGATTAGCTGTTTTTGCGTGTTTTCACAATTTATTATTATTATTTTTTTCTTTACTTAATTTTGCTTGATCTTATTTAAATTTTATTAATAAAATATTTAATACTGTTCATATTTAATTGAATTTAATTGAAATCATAAAAAAAAATTACCTATTCCTTACCTATCATTTTGTAGGAAAACCTAGAGTTATGATTAGCTGTTTTGCATGTTTGCATTTTATTTTATTTTATTATTTTTTATTTATTTTTATTCGACTAAAAACTTATGAAATTTAGTCGACTAAAGCTAAAACTGCTCAGATGACTAAAATATGACTAAAACTAAATGGCATTTTAGTCGACAGACTATGAATAAAACTAAATCGAAATTTGCTGTCAAAATTAACACTGTTGTGGACACAACTCGTATCTATATTGGTGAAAATCAACCATAGTTCTTCAGTTTTTGGTAGTTTGGTGTACATAAGGAATTTAGTTTTGTCCTCTGTGTTTGCAGTCAGGACTATCAGCATGGCATATTCCAGTCCATTGGCTTTAAAGAGTTTCACGAGTACCTGACAGCAAGTGAGGACATCAGTCAGGAAGAACGTGATAAACTGAAGATTAAAGGTAAAGATTCATTCACCTCATTTTGCTTGAGCTTGTATGTCTTCAGTCTTTTGTTGTTGAACTCTAAACAGCTGTCAGTTCAGACCTTGAGACTGAACACAGAGTGAGAATGTTGATGTTCTTGAAAATGTTCTCTGTGAGAACAGTTATGAAACCTCTCCTGACTTCACACAAAAGAGAGCGAGCACGATCTCAGACGCTCATTCTGAAAGCATTTTTGTGCTCATCCAAGCAGTTTTTTTTGTAACCAGTTTCCTCCAGAAACATGTGAAGCCATTTTATATCATGTCTATTATTATGATTTTCTCATCTGTCATAAAGTCTTTGACTTGTCGTCTTTTGGGAACATTTTTCTTTAAATACCTTTATGTGAATTATTTGACTAACCAGCATATCTAATTCACTTACAACTGGTAATGCATTGACAGTCCTGTTATTTAGCAAGCAGGTATTGTCTTTTGATTTTCAGTCAGGGATTGACAGCTGCAGTGGTGTTGGAGTCTGATCAGATGTCTAAAACATTCAGTGTTTAAGACAGAACGCTCTCAGTCTCTGTTAACAGCTGCTGAGGGGCGGTAGGGAGGGACATCATGCTCTCTCTCTCTGTCAGTCAGTTGGATTGGTGTCAAGATCAATTACGAACGCACTAAGCATGAAAGTTGCAGCACTCATAACGGTGCTCATGTCTGCTGAGAGCTTATAAGTGCGGATTTCTTGCGTTGAGTGCTGCGCATTACCGACTATCAATAGGCCATGAAGTCAACAATGCTGCTCTTGGATTGGCTAGTGTTGCTCTGATGTTTATATGATGGATTGTGGATTGCATTTATGTTTTGTGGGGATGCCGCTGCCTTTAGATTTAGATTTGTGATAAATCCCTGTCTGTCCAAATTAGAGTTTGATATGGAGATAAACATTGATGATTGAAGATTTCTGAGGAAAACATTCCAGGTTTTTTTTGCAGTTTCAATGCAGCTTTAAAAGGCTTTACACAATTCCAGTTGAGAAATAAGGCTGCGTTCACACTGCAGGCAAATGTGGCCCAAATTTGATTTTTTTTGTTTTTTTTTTGTTTTTGTTTTTTTGCTCACATGTGATTTAGATCTGTTTCTATGAACAGCACAAACCACATGGAATCTGATCTTTTCAGTTCCGATTTGTGCCACTTCCATATGTGATGCGATCTAGGAAAACCCAACACATGGTAAAATTGTGCCTTTTTTAGATTTTGATACCATATGAAAGGGTTCAAGCCCTTAGGGTTCAAGTCCATAGCTTGAACGTAACCAAAGTTATGACTATCTTAAGTTGGCTGATAGCTTTTATTTTTAGGAATGGAATTTTGAGAAAAACGGGTTTAAAATGAGACGGGTTAGCATGAAGTGCTATACCGCATCATTACACAAACAGACTAACGTCTGTTTTCATGACATATTTTTCATGGCATATAACGTTGTTTATCATGGGCATGTTCTCCAAACTTGTGATCACCCCTTGTATGTTTAGATAGCATGAATAGTGTAGCATACGTTGTAGTTACATTTAGAAAAGCGAGCGCAGCGCAACTGTTCGCGCATTGTGCTTAAAACAGACTGTCATCGGACTCCTCCTCTGTAGTTCATCCGATCCTTCATCTCTGGATGTGAAACAGTCCATTATAACATTATAACGTTTATGGCGCTGACATCGCCAAGGTTGAGCAGACTGAGACGAGTAAGATCATTTAAGTGAGCAAGTACAGTACTTCAGACTGCGTTGTTGCGCTCCGCCATCTCATGATATTAATAAATAAATAAATTAAAAAAAAACTTTGCTTGCCGTAGTTTACACAGGACTGGTGGGGAATGTGTATTGATACGCCTTTATTAAAGGAGAAGTCCACTTCCAGAACAAATATATACAGATAATTTACTCACCCCCTTGTCATCCAAGACGTTCATGTCTTTCTTTCTTCAGTCGATAAGAAATTACGTTTCTTGAGGAAAACATTCCCAAATTTTTCTCCATACAGTGGACTTCAAGTTTGAACTTTCAAAATGCAGTTTAAATGCAGCTTCAAATGGCTCTAAACGATCCCAACCGAGGAAGAAGGGTCTTATCTAACAAAACAATCAGTCATTTTTGAAACAAATTGACAATTTATATACTTTTTAATCTCAAATGCTCGTCTCTTCTAAGTATGCGCAAACTCTATTTTTTTTTCCCGGTTCAATACCGTCAACACGGTTAGGGTATGTCGAAAAACTCCCATCTCGTTTTCTTCCCCAACTTCAAAATCATCCTGCATCACTGTAGAAGTACCAACCAAGTGTTTACAAAGTGAACATGCAGAGAAGATCAAACGTCCTTTACAAAAGGTAAAGCTAACTGCATTGAACCGGATTACAGAGACTACGCATGTGCATCGCAGAGACAAGACGAGTGTTTGAGGTTAAAAATAAATATATTGTCAGTTTGTTTAAAAAAAATGACCAATCGTTTCACTAGATAAGACGCTTTCTCTTTGGCTGGGATCGTTAGGTTAACTGTTTTTGTGGGGTTAAGGGAAAGGACCTCCACAGTGCATTCTTAACAAAAGATAAAGACAAGAGAATTTTACCAAGATATTTTCAGGGATGTTATAGAATAATAATTCAATGAAAACCTCATTTTGACCAAAAAAAATTGACATTCAACCTATTTTTTGAATTTCCTCAAAATGTTCCAGCGCGACATCCGACGGGTTTTCCCAGATTGCATCACATATGCTGTACTAATTCCGATTTTGTTATGAACAGTCATGTCCGAATTCATGCGACTTTTACGTAACTCGATTGACGTTCGTCAGAATTCCACACTGATGGGAGACGCTTCAAAGATTTTACATACCTAAAGTTATCAAGACAGTTGCGAAAGGTAATCAGTGGAGGTGTGATGTGTCAGAACTAGGGATGTCACAATACTCAATATAATACAGAGCCGTTCGGTACGACATCCACGGCTCAATACGCACTTGTGAATTGCATTTTTTTGGTTTTGCATTTAAATTTCCTTATTTTATTTCTCTCAAAATTTGCTGTGTGTGTGTGTGCTCGTGATTTCACATGCTGAGATGAGGAAACGCCTCCCCGTTTATATTGGAAAAAGCAACACATGCAGAGCATCTTTCCCTTCAATGAAATGCAATAATAAGCCTTTCTAAACTTGTTGTCCAACAAAAGAGAACATTATAACTTTTTACTTCACAGCATCAGTCGACTGTTTGAAATAACTTCCTTTTGTGATCTGATGTGGCTTCTTGTCACAGAATAAGGCAGACAATATATTCTATACTGTATGTCAATTAGCAATAGCTTACAAATATACTTAATCATTATAAAAATACCCGAGATGGCTGGAAGAACACAAATAAACTATATATTATTGCAGACGAGTGTTTATTTTCCTTACATTTCATCATTCAAAACGTTCAACGTTATATCTGGTTTTTATTCAGTTACAGCGATAACGGTGCCTTTATCCATATTAGAGATTTCCTGACTGGAACGTCATCAGTGTTATCTCTTTGACGCATATGTGGATTTTCTGCACGTCAGAGCCCTCTGGTGTACAGTATGAATGAAACCCACCCTGTTTCGCGTAAAAATCGGAAAAATAGTACCTCTTTCAAAAGAAATATTAAGCAGACATATAATAATCCACACTTTTCCAGTGTACAGAGGTTTACAGTAGTATTTTGTTGTTAATTAGATTCCCAAAAAAAAAACATGCTGATGTGGCAAGCTATCAGAACCGAACCGAAAATCGTGGTTAAAAACCTAGGTACGTATTGAATTGTGGACTAATTGTATTGTTGCATCCATAGTCAGAACTCATAAGTATTACAGTGACAACTCTATATACAAGCAAAACATGAGGGCTCATATCATAAACGTTTTAAAACTCTGCTGTCTTTTGTCACATCCATGTCTTTATTTTTCATATTGCCTGTGCGTAATTTCGCTGGCTTCTGCAGCAGATCACACTATAAATAAACATGTAATCGCTTACTTTATGTCCTCTGTGTTTACTTCTGTATGACAGCGCGTTGCGCAAGTGTTTTGCCAAATCCACAGTTTCCCAGCTGAATTGGGCTACTTTTTCCACTGCTGTTGCAGGTTGTTTTTGAACTTTGTGGGTTGATGTGACCCCACTAATGTGATATTTACCCCCCTGAACGTGGTTGGGCTAGTTTTGAGAATCAATTAAGCAGATTTTGCTGTGAAAATCTGGAAACCCTGTTTGTATGGTTCTTTTGCGCATACGGGTCAGTTCAGAATCATGATCTGTTCACACTGGAGATCTGATATTGGCCACATTTAAAAATAATGTGAACAGCGATACAAAAAAATCGGATCAATCCCGGAATTGAGCACTAAGGTTCGCAGTGTGAACGTAGCCTAGTGTCTTATCTAACAAAGTAACAGGTCATTTTCTAAAACAAAAATAAAAATTGATATTAGGGCTGTCAAACGATTAATCGCATACAAAATAAAAGTTTTAGTTTGCCTAGTATGTGTGTGTACTGTGTGTAATTATTATGTATAGATAAATACAAACACATTCATGTGTATATTTAAAAAATATTTACAAGTACACTGTAAAAAATAAAAAATACAATTTGTTGAGTCAGCTTAAAATAATTTATCCTGCTGCCTTAAAATTTTAAGTTCAGTCAGCTCAAATAAGTTTAGTCAACTTGAAATGTTAAGTTGTACTAAGTAACAACTTAGATATTTGTGTTTGCTAAACTTAACAGATGGGTAAGTAACCCAGCTGCCTTAACATTTTAAGTTGAATCAACTCAAATATCCAAGTTGTCACTTAGTATAATTTAACATTTCAAGCTGAATAAACTTTTTTTGAGTTGACTGAACTTAAAATTTTAAGGCAGCCAGGTTACAAATTATTTTAAGTTGACTCAACAAATTGTTTTTTACAGTGTATGTGTATTTATTCTAATTTTTATAGAATTGATTTTATGCATAAATAAAAATATTTTGTACATAAATAACTCTTAAATATATACATTAATTTGTGTGAATTTATATATACATAATAATTACACACAGTACACACACACATATATTAGGCAAACTCAAACTTTTATTTTGTATGTGATTAATCTTGATTAATCGTTTGACAGCCCTAATTTATATACTTTTATATTTATATACCTTTTAATTTATATATTTAATTTTATATAACCACAAATGCTCGTCTTGCATTAGCTCTGCGATGCGTTTCGTGACTTCACACATTACATAATCACGTTGGAAAGGTCACGTGTAGTTAGGTCTTTATCTGTGTAATTTGGTTCAAAAAGGTGGGGTAGGGAGAAAAACTCTCATTTTCTCCTCTAATTTCAAAATTGTCAGATGTTGTTTTACCTTTTTTTGTAAAGTGCGACTGACTTTCTTTGCATGTTTGCTTTGTAAAAACTGGGTTGGTATTTCCACCTATGGGGTGACATTTCCAACGTTACTATGTAATGCTTAAAGTCGAGCTACTGCAAGATGAGCATTTGTGGTTATAACGTATATAAATTTGTATTATTTTTTTTAGAACATGACCAATCGTTTCGCTATATAAGACCCTTATTCATCGGCTGGAATCGTGTAGAGCCCTTTGAAGCTGCATTGAAACTACAATTTTGGACCTTGGCTCCCATTGAAGTCTACTATATGGAGAAATGTCCTTTTATGTTTTCCTCCAAAACCTTAATTTCTTTTAGACTGAAGAAAGACAAGAACATTTTGGATAACATGGGGTTGAGTAAATTACCAGGAATTGGACTTTTTTATTCTGGAAGTGAACTAATCCTTTAAGCAGGAACTGTTTTCAACGTTGATAATTAAAGATGTTTCTTCAGAAAATCAGCACATTAGAATGATTTTCTGAAGGATCACATGACACTAAAAAACTGGAGTAATGATGCTGAAAATTCAGCTTTGTCATCACAGAAATAAATGACATTTTACAATATTTTAAAATACAAAACGGTTACATTTCTTTGAATTTCTCTATGCCTCAAACTGAAGGGCGGCACTCTTTTCTGTTGTCTTCTGCACGTACTTGAAACACACGAGGGGCTCATGATGCAATTTCAGATTCTTATGGTGCCACAGGTTACTGTAAAATTAAACATAGCATGACGACACCAGAGTTGTGTGGACAGAAGACGTGGATATTAAGTTTGGAATGAGGAGCTCAATAAAAAATTGCACACAAAAGTGCAGATGCCTGTCAAAAAGCTTTAGGGTTTTCATTGTGCTTTTATAACTTTTATGTTCTTTAACCTTGATATCTAAGCAGCAGCAGTACAAGATGTTAAAAGCATAGTTCACGCAAAAGTGATCATTTACTCAGCCTCATGTCAATTCAACCAAGTCTTTCATGCATCAAAATGTACAAAAAGGCACTGTAAAAATATGCAGCTCAGCTGTGTTTGCTCAATTAACCATTTTTGATGTGCTTTGATCAATGTTTGTGTAAATAAAAGCCTAAAGTAAATCTGTTCATCAAAGAAATTGTGTCTCCTCAGAAGACATGGATTAAACCACATGATTCAAATGGATTACTTTAACAATGTCTTTTTGTAGTTTTTGATGCTTGAAAGTTTTGTTGGCATAAACGTTTAAAGGACAAAAATGATGAGGGAATATTGAGTGAATATTTTTGAATGTAGTGTTTTCAAACAGTTAAAAATCTATGAATTTGCTCATATTGTTTAGTCTAAGGACACAGACACAGCCAAATGTGCTCTGGCACCAGTGGTAAGAGGATATACTAAAGGGGAAGTGGACTGAGAGAAGGGGTAGCTGAGGGTTTTAATGGAACAGCCTCTTCCTCTTCCCCTCGTCCTCTAGGTTTTGCTATTAAGCACTTAAAATTGTGTTAAAATTATCCCACAAACATCTCACATAGTACTTGGTCTGACCATCATATTGATCTGGTTATTTCCTCCCCCTCTCACAGGGATCGAGTCTCTCAAGCAGGCGACCCGCCGCTACGCCCGAAAACAGAACAAATGGGTCCGCAACCGATTCCTCAAGAGTAAGTCTTGCTGAATACAAACTCTTCCTCTAGTTTGAGTGCTGGTGTGGTGTAGTGGTCAAGTTCAGAAGGCAGCTTATTTGATCCCCACAAGGTACCAAAATACAGGTTATTCCAGCCAAAATATCCCTGGAATAATTTCATGAAGCCCCTTTCCATCTTGTTGCTTGTGTTTAAGAGTTTAATGGTCTGTGAGGTACGGTCTCTGCAGCTGGATGCTCTGTAACATCACAGCTGTGCCAGTTCATAGTACTACGTAGCCACTGGCTTTAATTTGTATCGCACTTACTCTCGAGGGAACTTCAGTTCTGAATTCATTGGTGCGCATTACATGTTGGCTTCGCTCGTGGCTTGTCTGGTGTATATTGGCTTCAGTCGCCCTCAGAGGTTACTAGAGCTGTGTATGTGTGTCTTTTT
Organism: Labeo calbasu; assembly: GCA_019740295.1. Taxonomy (NCBI): domain Eukaryota; kingdom Metazoa; phylum Chordata; class Actinopteri; order Cypriniformes; family Cyprinidae; genus Labeo; species Labeo calbasu. The sequence goes on along the minus strand of JAHKKF010516875.1, from coordinate 28,378 downwards.
TTTCGTTTTCTTTCAGTATGGTCCAATGGTCAGGTAATCACAGCCGTTTTTAACGAGATGGACTTCACACAGACCATTAAACACACAAACGGCTGTGTAGAAATACAGTGTGTGTGTTTTGAAGGCTACCCCTCCCGTACGGACAGTCTCAGAATTCCAAGGCTTAGGGTTCGGTATTTACCGGCCTTGGGTTGATAAAAGATCAAATGCTTGTAAAGCTTGGGTGTTTCAAGACACGGTCAGTCTGAACAGTTTGTGCTTTTACTTTCAAACAGACAACAGCAGAATCACCGAAACTCTTTAGTGGATGAACAGCTGTGTGTGTATGTGTGTGCTAGTGACATCAGGGTGTTAAGTTTATTTAGAGAAAGGAAGTGATGGACGCTTTAAAGAACGGAGAATGTACAAGTGAAACACTGTTAGTTGTTTGCATAATAAAAGCTATAAAGTTAAAAGGAGGGTGGCACAGGGGACTTTCACATAGGTTGAGTCTTGGTGTATCTTGTATAGGAAAACGGCTAGACGGAGTGGGACAAAAACATAACAGAAATCCCAAGTGTGGTGGTGTTTTAAAGTTGGCACGGTGGTCTGTCTAATGCATATGTTCTCTGCCATGCGTACAGTTAGTTTTTTGAGACTTGAGAATCCAACTCTAACAGTGTAAATAAGTCAGAATGCATGAAATAGCATTAGACTTCCCTTTTTAAAGAGCAGGTCATATGGATTTTCAAAAAATATTCAATGTGAACAGTCTGTAAAATTGTTAAGCAAAAAAGTGCATTATACAAGTGCATGTCTCTCAAAAGAAAGAGTCGACTTAGAATCACCTTAACGAGTCGTCGTTTTCGGATCTTTTTCTTGTTACTGATCTGTCACTTGGTAACACATCAGCATAATCCCCACCTGCCCACGAAATACAAACAGTCTGACCTGCCCACAAACACTTTCGCAAATTAGTGTGTTTACATCATGTTGAGAAGACGCTGTGTTTCTGCCCTGTGAAAGCGAATTTGTTTTTTTCATTGCCGAAAAATTCTGATGATGTGGTTAAAATTGATTTATTAATAACAGCAATACAATTCGAAACTTTTGTTGTGCTCATCATTTTACCAAGGACTGCTTCTCTAATCGTGGCTTTTATCTTTATTTGCTTCTAATCTTTTTTTATTTGGACTAACAAACATCTCCTAACCACAACCTGTAAGTACAATTGATACGTTATACGTGTTCATTTTCAAATGAGTGCTCAAAATATCTGGATTTTTGTGCTATGTGATGTATACCTAGTGCAGCTTTAGGTTTCCAGGTAAACCGCAATGTTACTGTCTTGCTGAAATAGTTCTGATAATTTGCTGTGAACCCACTATTTTTTTAAGAAAATGTGTTGATTAATGTAGATTGTCGTTGTTCTGCTTTGTTTAATACTTAAAAATGTAACAGACATATTTTGGCTTGCAAACTATGTTGTTTCATCAGCTAGTCACGTCAGTGCTCAGCTAACATTTCCACCATTATTGTTTTGTTGTGTTTACAGTTTAGCAGCTAAACTTCAGCTGTGGGCACGATTGGCTTGCATAAAAGTTCAAATGTTTTTATGTCACACTTTTAAGAACGGATTGGAGCACTGTATTATTGATTTATGTAAAGGTGTAGGGTTGCCAGGTTTTCACAACAAAATCTGCCCAATTGCTGTTCAAAACTAGCCCAGTCGCAATTCCAGGTAGATCCCCGTTAAAAATCGCATTCCGGGGTGTAAAATACATGCTTATTGTTTGGGTTCTCCTGGTAAATTTGCATTCCAGGGGCTAAGTATGACATTACTGGGGTCACTTCAACCCACAGACATCAAAAACAGTTGCAGACTTGGCAACACAGATGGTAGTGCTCGCTAACTTCACAACAGGCTTGGGCAGCTGACCAGTCAGAGCAGAGTAGGCTTATGGACGGGAGGGTTTTACAGACATTTCGCTCAGAACTGCTTGAACGAACCACTTCGAAATCATTGACAAACGACTCCATGTATAAATGTACATTCTGAGAAAATTACAGTGTTTTCTGATCTGATGCATTTAAATCTGTTGAGGGGACTCCAACACAATATTAGGAGACTTTAAAAGACCATATGATCTGCTCTTTAAAGGTCCACTGAAGTGCTTTGAAACGTGCAGCGTTATTCTGTCAACGTAATTTAAACTGAAACAGGACAACATATCAAGCAGTCCCGTCCCCTTTTTTAAAATGGCCAGTAGCGTTTCGTTTATTTCACAGCTTGGGCCAGAGGCGTTGAACTCGGTAAAGCAGCTTTTGACAGTGTATGATGGCCACAATCTCATCCATATCACTATAAATATAGCATTGTGTGTAGAATTTAAATGGGTCCGATAAGTTTTGTGGTCTGCGCAGATTCGTGCATATGATCCACTCCATGCTGTCGTGTCTTTGGACCAGAGCAGACTCTGTGCGTGCTATGGTGGCTCATGTGACACAGCATGAAACCAGACCTTTCGCCCTGATGGAAAGCATTTTTACGAATTTTACGAATTGTTCCCTATCCCCTATATAGTGCACTAAGTACCATTCACCGCACAAAAAAAACGAATTATGCGAACAAGTGACCGATTTCAGCCACAGCTTCAGCATGTATTTATAGTGTAGGGGGTGGGACACTTCGGATTCTGGAGAGCATTTGATTGAACAGAACGTTTGATGAAGCTGACGTCCAGGGTGATGTCATCAAAACCGTTGATCCGTATTGGTGGAAGTTAGAGACTGTAGGTTTTGAATGCTTATCTTCTAAATGTAAATTTTGTCTCTGCTTTGGAGTATAGTAGATTACAGATAACCTTAAGTCTAAAATATCATACTAAAAGCCAAAAAAGTTTCGTGGGGTTTTTAGATATTAATTTGTTCCTCTTCTCTTTCTGGATCTTCACGTACCTTACTCTGTTTCCTGTAAGCATGTCAACATTTACCAAACCGATGTCTTTGATTTACCTTGGATTTCCACTAAACAAGTCCTTGGCCTTCATCACCTCTGCTGTCCCTCCCAGCATTATCTGGGCATTCCCTTTAGACTCTGACCCCTGTTTCTGAGGATCTTGGACTGGATTACCCCTTGCTCCCCATCCCTACAGAGGCTACCAGCAATCCTGTTAGCCCTAATGAGCTTAGGCAGAGACAGTGGCTAGCCCTCATTAAGAGTAGTTTTGCGTCCCGCCATATGTGGCCAGACCCTTAACACAGGGGCGGCTTGCATTAGGTGAAATGTCTGTGAATGTGGCCTCCTCCATGGCCTCTCTTCATCTCTTGAGGAGCAGCCTTTTGGTCGTCCTCTTCACTAAATGCTCTGGTGCTTCAATGAGTGATCATTCCTTCAGCGCCTTAGGTTTCTACTCCATCTATGCAGTGTACCAAGCATTTTGCCGTCCTGATTACATCAAAAAATAAGTTTTTCAGGCAAAATTTCTCTTTATATTTCCTCTTTAGCCACTTTGTCTCAAGGGAGAGTTCAAGACCATATTTTCTGTGACTAATCAAGACCAGCTCCTCTGAGTCCAAGGTTATGCCAGGTCCAAATGCTCCTGAAAACATGGTCTTGAACTCAAACAGACTTGAGTCAGAATCTTGTCTAGAGTGAGAGTGCTACAACTCTGCTATTAGATTTCTAAGAAGCAGCTAAACTCTTAGGTCACCTCTTTGTGGCTTTACTTAACAAGGTTCACCAGGCCAGCTGGTCTCAAGTCGTCACAACCCAAGGTTGTTTTGTCGTTGTTGAACCCCTTGCATCCATCTCTACCACTCTCCCACTCTTTGCTGGACTCTGACCTGCTTTTGGTCTGGTTAAGCTCCTGTGGCTGCCTGTCAGTGGCCTAACTGATCCCTCCCTCCGCACCCCACGCATCCCAGGGCCTCATGGGGCCCTCAGCTGACCGGTCTAATCCTGCAGGCATTAGTGTACTGCTAGGAATTCAGATTGGTGGCAGGAAGTTGGAGTCTGTGGTATGGTCTCTTGGGGATAAGGACTTGTGGGGTCATCGAGGGCATACTTGGGTTCATTGTCCTCCTGGCCTCAATGGGGCGACCAACAATTCCTCTTTCCTTTTTCAGTCAGTTTTTTTAATATATTGTTTATTTGTGAATTAAGCCTTAAGCTGGTATATATGGGTCCGTTTGGTATATTGATTTTTTTGGCCTAAGAAGGGAACATCACTCTTTGAGAATTGTAATGTGCCACCCTTATTAAATGGGAACAACGGATGCCCATTTTCCACAAGTTGGTGTGATTTTTTAGGGTCTTAATGAAATGTCTGCGACATACTCAATGATTGTGTAAAACAACACCTTGTTTGCCTTGTCAAAAACAGCTCTATTCACTGTGACCCTTTTTGGTGCATGTTTCTTTAAATGCTAATGAGCATTTAAAGAAGCACCTGCAATGATTACGAGACATTGTTGTCGCTACAGATTCTCGAGTACTGAGAAAATGGTGGACGGAATACAAATGGGGGGAAATATGTTAATACCAGAGCTGGGGAAATAAATCGATGCGTAGAAACAGCCGTAACGTTACTAACATAAGCTAAAATATTCATTCATAACGTTTGAAAAGTTCAAAGTGAATTACAAAGGTGTTCACAGTGCCCTGCGTTTACATTAATCTGGCATCATAAAAGCATTCTGAGGTGTAATTACATGATCCAGCCAAACGCATAACGCTCTTCTTCGTGAGTGTATGGTTAAAAACGTGAGTTTTTGAGTGTGTGTTAAAAACTAAATTAGAACGCCATCTGCTGTTAAAAACTAAGCCTTGAATAAATTCCAGAAAGAACCGCAACGCATTCAGAATTGATCCATGAGTCACGTTAAATCGATTTATCATGACAGCTCTAGTTAGTATGGGACAGTCTGTCAGTGGTCGTGGGCGGAGCTTTGAGCAATATGACATCATACTGCTCAGAAAATCAAAACTGCTTGATAATTGAGACTTTGGGGGTTTAAAAAAAATCATTGTAGGGTGGATGTGTCCACACACTGCTGAGAGACATTTATATGCAAACACCATGTAAAAGTGAATTTTGCATCTGATGTCCCCTTTAAAATCAATTGATTTTCAGCCAATAGCCAGCACAAATAATCAGCATGCTTCCTTGTAGAGCTGTGCCCGTTTGAACTCAACTGTTGACATTGTAACAGCTGTATTCAGGATTAGGGTAAACATGCGCTCCATTTCCGTCTGTGCTTCCCCAGAGAGATTGGACCGAACGGCTTGGGGGGTGACCATGACAACAGTTCAGTTGGCGGCTCGGTGAGGCAACGTGAGCGTTAAATAACACTCTTGCCTTTTGTCAACGATAGGGGAAACCTGAGTGGGATGTGCGACAGGTGCGACATAGAAAAGTGTCCCCTTACACTCCGCACACCTTGGGACACGCCCCGCACTCCCAAAATACATTCCTGCTGGAAAACTGCAGCCAGCTTCTTGTGTACGGGCCTTTGTGTGTGTTTATATACATAAACATGTGTTGTTAAGAGGGTGTGTGAAGAAATACTGTGTAGCTGAAGATGGTTATGTAATGTATAAGCAAATCTAAATGAGAAAACACAGTTGTTGAGGTGTTGACTTGGTGGCTGCAACCTGCCGCTGGAAGTCTGATGATTACAGCTCTCGGCTACTCAATCTCTTAGCCCTCACTTCCTGTTTGGAATGTCCAAAAGTGACTGACAGAGTACTACAACTGTCCAGCATTACAACAGGTGTCCTGTGGTGAAATCCATATGTACTCCTTTCGTCCTTTCTTGCCCTAGGCTCTCTTATCACACAAACAGCAGCAGGTGTGACCGCTCAGTGTGTTTCCTGATGCCCATGTCTTCTGAGACTCTAGAGGCTTTGCCAGTTGGTGAGCGAGTGGTCTTTTCACATTGTAAAAGACGGCAGCCGTACGGCTGTCTGCTGTGGGTGCGCTGGAGAGGCGCCGCCTCATTGAGATGGACATTTGAGATCTCTGTGGTTAGAAACCCTTGTTCTCTTGTCTTTTTCACCATTCAGGTCCATCAAGATTGCTTGACTTAGATTTCACTGAGATTTTAATTTTGAGTGGGAGGGAGAGACCTCCGTTCAACATCTGTTTACCCCCAGATGGCCATCGTTGCCCTGTTCCCTCTTAATTTCTATACCCCAGAGAGAGAGAGAGAGAGAGAGAGAGAGAGAGAGAGAGAGGGGTTTAAAGAGGTACATAAAGGTACAAAAAAAAAAAGTCCTCCACTCCCCACATGGCTCAGGTAGGCCAGGTGTTTCTGTGCAGGCCCACCTGCTGCCGCTCTTTTCTGACGAGCACAATAGCAGACATAAAGACCTCAGAACTTTCTTTGATTAGAAGCGACTGCAAGCAAGAGGCAACAAGGTTTAGTTTGGGGTAAAGAGGTGCTTTACGTCAGCTAAGTGGGACGCTGGATCGCTGTGTGTGGAGGAACACCTGTGCGTTTGATGCCAGTGCAAAACATGTACAGGCAAATTAAAAGGATTTAGACCTGTAAAGGTGTTTGTATCTCATTTGGTTCATGAAACTTCATCATGATTCGTACATTCAGTTTCTTTGAGTTGGAAGTAATGGATTTTATATTTTGATTTATTCCAAAATTAATATTTGGTGGGTTTAAGCAACTATGCCTATTTAGTAGTGCAACTTTCAACCGTTTTTAAAAATTATTGTAATGTACATTTGTTACAGCAGGTGTTTGAGGTATATTTAAATCATCATTGTAATACATTTCAATATGCATTTATTATTTGGTTGCCTTTCAGGGTTTCCAAACACAATTTTTAGTGTGCCTTGTTTAATATTATGGATGGTGTTATTGTTGTGTTTCAGGATTATGTAATACTTATTGGTGTCATCTGGGCCTGCTCTAATTGTAAACAAACACAAGGTGATAAGGAAGTAAATTGCATTTGGAGTCATTCCAGTGGTTGGCCAAGGGTCAAATTAGAAACTGTTAGTTCCTTTTTGCCAGACGTGGAGGAACTGTCTGACAAAGAATTCGATTTTCTGCGATAAGCATTTAACTACGGTTACAAACAATGCTTGTCTGTTTTGCATTTTATGTAAATTAAGCTTTTGCATAGCCGTTTTTACCTTAAGAGCCTTCTTGGATTTTTAAGCGTTCAAGTAAATGTTTCTCTTTGTGACAGTGCTGGACTTGTATAACATTTGCCTCAGGCAAACAGGTGTGAGAGCTGGATGATATTATCAGCAGTGTCCTTGTGAAATGGTGGTTTCACTAAATTCTCTGTTACTTCTGTTGTTGTTTTCTTGAGATGGACTCCTTGTAATCTCTTAAAGGAGAAGTTCACTTCCAGAATGAAAATTTCCTAATAAGTTACTCACCGCCATGTCATACAAAATGTTCATGTCTCTCTTTCTTCAGTCGCAAAGAAATTAAATTTTTGTTTGTTTGTTTGTATGTTTTTTTGAGGAAAACATTCCAGGATTTTTCTCCATATAGTGGACTTCAATGGTTGTTAACAGGTTGAAGGTCCAAACTGTAGTTCATAATCTCAGCTGAAGAGTAAGGGTCTTATCTAGTGAAACAATTGGTAATTTTCTTAAAAATATACATTTATATACTTTTTAACCATAAATGCTTTGTAAGCACTGGGTTGGTACTTCCAACGCCACGTGTACGTCATGTGTCAAAAAGTATATATATTTGTATTTTTATTATAAAATTACAGAGCATTTTGCTAGATAATACTCCTATTCCCTCTGCTGTGATTGTGTAGAGCTGCATTGAAACTGCAGTTTGGACCTTCAGCCCGTTGGCCATCATTGAAGTCCACTATATGGAGAAAAAACTGGAACGTTTTCCTCAAAAACCTTAATTTTGACTGAACAAAGAAAAATGTTAACATCTTCAATGACATGGGGGTGAATAAATTATCAGGAAATTTTCATTCTGGAAGTGAACTTCTTTAAGAGGGTTTCAACAGGAATTAAAGCTTCAAACAGCGTTGAAAGGGCCCTCGCACCCGGGCTCACCGCCACCCGGTGATTTTAGGAACACAGCGAAGGGTGAGCAACATGCATTGAAAGTGATAAAAAGCCTTCAGGCTTATTGGTTTTCAGACCAGGACTCTACTAAACATGTAAAATTTGGTGCAGATTAGACATTGCATTTTTAAGTTAGTGTAAAGCAAGTCATTTCCTGTTGCCAGCAGGTGGTGCTATGATTGTAATGGAATATTGGCCTTTAGATGTGTTCAGGTCAGGACTTTTATCAAACGTGTGAAGTTTGGGGCAGATGGGACAATGTATGGCTACAACTACTACTTTTTCCATGGCAAAACATCGAACTTTGTCAGACCGCCACGGACACGCCCTTTAACGAAAACTCAAGGTCTTCGCAGTTTAACGTCACAATGGACTTTAGATTAGACTGACCAAATATAATGTTGATGTCATTACATCTCTAGCAGAAGTTTGTTATAGTGTAAAACATGTAATTTCCTGTTGTCAGCAAGTGGCATTATGACTACAACTGAATATGATCATGGGCATGTGTTCAGGACAGGACTCTCGTCAAACATGTGAAATTGGACATTGTATGCCTGAATTATAACAACTTCCTGTTTCATGGCGAAACATCAAATTTTGTCAAGCCGTCACGGACACGCCCTTCAACGAAAACTCAAGGTCTTCGCAGTTTAACGTCACAATGGACTTTAGATTAAACTGACCAAATTTGGTGTTGATCTGTTTAAATCTCTAGGAGGAGGAGTTCAAATACAATGCCTGAAAATGGCAAAAAAAAAAACTTACTGAGAAAATTTAAAATAACAGATTTCCTGTTGGGTTACCGACTTTGTGCAGGAAGACTTTTTTGTAGGTATAGGTGTGTTACATGTGTCTAACAAATTTCGTACATGTATATGAAACATAGCTCAAGGGGCACTTCATTGAAATTTTATAGGTGGCGATATCGAGCCAATTTGCAACACCCATAGTTTTCACCACGTTTGGTGTGTGCAAAGTTTCATGAGTTTTCAAGCATGTTTAGGCTCTCAAAAATGAGATTCATTTTGGAGAAGAAGAATCTGAGGATTTCCAGTAGGGTTCTTGCACCACTAGTGCTCGGGCCCTAAAAATTATAATAGAAGTTGTAAGTGCAGTTTAGTATAAAAAGAAATCATGTTTGTTAGAGAAGGGCTTAGTTTTACTTTGCTGACACTCAGAAAAATGTAAGAAATGTTAGCGTTTGTCAAAATGCATTCTGCGCATTGTAAGAGGTCAGGTTTCTTCCTTATAAAAAATAAAAAAACGTCACAGTCTTCTTGGATGCAAACACTCCATTTTTATAGCATCGTTGTGCAATTCAGTAATAAGAATTAATAAACAGGCTGCACTATCTCTCAACTCATCTTGAGAGCTTTTCCATATTCAATGTCTGTTTGTCAGCCTTACTAACATTTCCTCAAAGAAAAACAAACATTTGTGAGTACAGGATGTCATTTCAAGCAGTTTGACAGTTCAACTAGACAGCGTTTGAAAATAGCAGCTCTAAAAATATCATGCCAGACAGATGCTGCTTTGAAACTGGTTATCACAGCAGGAGAATTTTAAAGGAGAACTCCACTTCCAGAACAACAATTTACAAATAATTTACTCACCCCCTTGTCATCCAAGATGTTCATGCCTTTCTTTCTTTAGTCGTAAAGAAATTGTTTTTTGAGGAAAACATTTCAACATTTTTGTCATATAATAGACTGATATGGTGCCCCGATTTTGAACTTCCAAAATGCAGTTTAAATGCGGCTTCAAATGATCCCAAATGCAGTTGTAAACGATCCCAGCCGAGAAAGAAGTCTTATCTAGTGAAACGATCGGTTATTTCCATAAAAATAATACAATTTATATACTTTTTAATGCCAAACGCTCATCTTGTCTTACTCTGCCTGGACTGTTTTTTCTGGTTCATGACAGTTAGGGTATGTCGAAAAACTCCCATCTCATGTTCTCCCTCAACTTCGAAATTGTCCCATATTGCTGTTTTATCTTTTTGGTTAAGGGTGTTTGATCTTCTTTGCATGTTCACTTTGCAAAGACTGGGTCGGAACTTCTGCAGCAGTGTAGCATGATTTTGAAATGATTTTTGAAGCTGAGGGAGAAAATACGTTTTTTCGACATACCCTAACTGTCTTGAGTCAGAATACACAAAGTTCAGGGAGAAAAAGGCAAGACGAGCGTTTGAGATTAAAAAGTATTTAAATTGTATTTTTTTTTAATGAAAATAACCAATCGTTTCGCTAGATAAGACCCTTCTTCCTCGGCTGGGATCGTTTACAAATGCATTTAAAGGAGCATTTAAACTGCCTTTTGGAAGTTCAAAATCGGGACACCATATCAGTCCATTATATGGAGAAAAAAGCAGAAATGTTTTCCTCAAAAAACAATTTCTTTACGACTGAAGAAAGAAAGACACAAACATCTTGGATGACAAGGGGTGAGTACATTATATGCGCATCTTTGTTTTGGAAGTGGACTTCTCCTTTAACTGCTTGTGTCTTCATCAGTACGTAATTAAACTTTCCTGAGCCAAACCAGATGCAATTGGTCATAGTGACACTTCAGTGACCAAAGTTAGCTTTCTTGGATCAAATCAAATTGCATTAGTTAATTGCTGAGCAAGTTGTTTCCTCCACTTAAAAGGCTGGAGATGCACTATTTACTTTTTTAGCTGATGCAGTAATACTTTGACAATAATTACTTTTTTGCTCTGTCTTTATTAATTTTTGAAACTCAAACGACGCACCATGGCAGTGCCAGATTTACCTTGAAAATAGCATGTTTTAGGACGTGTACCATGGTAATGCTTTGTTTTTTCTTAGGTGCTTTGGCATACTGCGTAAAACCACTTTTCACAAATGTGATAATCATTCATTACACTCCCATTTGCCATGTTATTGCTACCTGAAACCATTTAAAACATGATGGCAGAGAAGAGAGGAATTCACTAATGAAAGCTTTTTATGTTTTCCTATATCATTTCTACTCCTATTTTGAGGAGTTTAACCTATAATTGATGTGGATAATATGGCCATTGTGTCTAATTAGAGAAGTAGGAGGATTTGAGTAAAGCATGATAGCAGGTCATGACCTCTCATTTGAAGACAAAGATGAGTTTTTTTCCCCCCATTTGCTGGTAGATGGATTTTTAAATTATGACAACAGTTTCTGTGTTGTGGACTACCATTTGTGATTTTACCACTTGCAATGTATGACTGTTTCTCAAAGGCATGTGTTAAAACTATTTTACATTTTCTCAACATTTCAAAATGCCTGTTCACTGTTTTTGTAACAAGTTCTGAGCACACTAAGTGTTGCTTACAAAGCCCAGCATTGGTTTGGGTTATTTGAACAGCCAGCAACCCTAAATTTTGAACTTTGGGACCTAACTTTGCCGTGTGCTATTTGCGCTATACATATGAATGATGCCTCAAATCATGAGATATTATTTTTTTAGATCCCGAACAACATAAACTTGGGTGTGGGCTTTCTTTGACTCAAACCCAGAGCGCACTAATAAACCTAATATTTTCTAATGTTTTTTTTTTTTTTGTATCTGTTTTTTTCCACTGCATGTTTAATGTATGGGCCTTTCATTAGCTGTGCATGTCCGCTGTATTGTGCGTGGATCGATAGCGTTGAGCGAGGCAGAGTGAGGTCGTCTCTGCTGACAGTGTCAGAATGCTGTTTGAGATTATCGAGCGGCAGTGATTCAGCAGGTTCAGGCTGCTGCGGGCCCTCCCCGCTTCTCCATACTGATTCACTGCACCACACCGTAAACAGACATTTTCTGAACCTTTCTTTTCTTAAATATTTAAATTGTTCGATGAACTAATTTTAAGGTCCCATTATAGTTTTTTGACTTTGTCCTTGTATGTTAGCTTTTCCCCTTATAACAAGCAAATCATGGACATTGTTTTCCCCAATGCGCTTAAAAGGATTGTTCACCCCAAAATGAAAATTACCCCGTGATTTACTCAACCTCAAGCCATCCTTGACTTCCTTCTCCCGGATGAATACAAATCAAAGTTATATTTAAAAATGTCCTGGCTCTTCCAAGCTTTATAATGGCAGTGAATGGGTGTTGAAATTTTGAAGTTTGAAGAAAGTGCGTCCATCCATCATGAAAAGTGCTCCACACAGCTCCAGGGGTTAATAAAGGCCTTCTGAAGTGAATCGGTGCGGTTGTGTAAGAAAAATATTTATTTTTAAAACTTTATAAACCATTATCTCTAGGTTCTCCTAACTGTCATATGCTCGTTCACTAGAGAGTGGCGTTCCAGTGAATGACGTAGGATGAAGGCTCCGGTGAGAAGTGACGAACACTCAAGTGGAGAGAAGAGAAAAAACAAAACACCCGTCACAAATTAGAATGACAAAACGAGATTTGTAAAGAAAAATGTTGGAGAATTTCGATATAAGGCAAGAGGAGACCAGTTTTCCTTTGCTGTAAACAAAACTTGGTTCTTGTGAGACTAGCATTTTCTCCAAAGCTTGCGCTTTGTCTAAGTCTTCCATTATCTGCTGGAACGCCAGTCCCTCGTGAATGCACATACGACAGTTAATAGGGACTTTATGAAATCCATTTTATTTTATTCCAAATTCAATTTTAAATTTTCTGGATTCTGGATTTTTCTCGACTCCTTTTTAATGGTTAAATTACGTTTTATTAATCAAAAAGCATGTCTAATTAATTAAAATCATGAAACTTATGCAATTTAAAAAATTGCATGTTTAGGGCCCTATTAAATGTTTTATTTTTTTCTCACCATATGTTTTATTGTTATCAAATTCTGTTTTTTTTACCATGTCTAAATATTTGAATGAATACTTAATTTATTCAAGTTTATTGTTAAAATAGCCTTATGAAATGTTTTTTTCCCCTCAGAAATTCTGTGTTGTGTATTTACAATTCTCTGGTTACCAAATGAAGGCATAAGACTTTTAATTATCTTGTAATTATTGAAAATTAAGCAAACTTTTTTTTGGCAAACATAGGGGATTTACTATTAAATTTAAAACATGAAAGAAATGTTGTGTGATTATACCCTAAAAAATATTGTTTGTTTCATTTTAGTAGTAGTAGGCTATTTAAATTCTACTGAACAATAGTAATATATTTCTGGCACAATGTCTTCAAGTTAAACCGGACTTTTATTTTGACGTTGCCGTGAATATCTTTACAGTTCTGTGTGTATATGACCAGTTTTACTTAAATGGAATTTTGCATCGCACGCGCTTTGGTATGTGTGTAGTAAACAAAACCGTGCATATGCGCCGTTCGTTAACACAGAGACACACAGAACATGCAGGATTCATATTTAAATGGTATTTTTTGCGGCTTAATATTTACAGATACTAGTCCACATTGCAGTTTGATTTAAGTGTAATTACCTACTTTTGATTAATTAATCCAAACTTTGACACATTCCGTGACATTCTGCTTTAATGACAGGATTCCGTAGTTCCGTCAACACGTTTTCCGCATTGCGGAAATCATAGTGCCCTACGTTAGCGGAAGCTAACAAATGATTATGGTTTAATAAGTTTTAAATATGGATATTTTTCTTACTCAAACGCATCACTTCACTTCAGAAGGCATTTATTAACCCCCCAGAGCCGTGCGGAGTACTTTTCATGATGGGTAGACGCACTTTCTTCGAACTTCAAAATCTCAACAGCCATTCACTGTCATTATAAAGCTTGGAAAAGCTAGAGCATTTTTTAATATAACTCTGATTTGTGTTCATCTTGGAGACAGAAGTTATATACACCTAGGATGGCTTGAGGTTGAGTAAATCATGGGGTAATTTACATTTTTGGGCGATGGACGCACTTTTTTGGACTTCAAAATCTCAACAGCTATTCACATTATAAAGCTTGGAAGAGCTGGGACATTTTTAATATAACTCCAAATGTAGTAAATCACAGGGTTAATTTTATTTTCAGGTGAACTATCCCTTTAAAAGTAATTAAGTAATTTATTCATTAGCCTAAGTTTTAACATTAACTTTTCTCAGTTAGACTCAGAGAACATATCCGAGTACACAGTGTTCTCAGCATTACATTGCACCATGATTATTCTGGAAGTTTCATCAAGATACTGTTTAATCAGTGTCGTCTTTTGTCAATTTATCTTCCGAATCTTCAGGACCTGCTAGCAACGTGCCACCAGTTTACGGTCTGGATGTGACAGACGTGACCAATTGGGAAACTACTGTACTTGCACCTGCTTTAGAGATCCTGGACTGCCTCCAAAAGGTTTGACTTTCTTGTTTAGCTGGTAAATAATGTCTCCTTTACACCCCACTGATTAACATTTGTCTTGTGAACCCAACCATGGCGGTTCTGCATAATAGTTTGTGTTGCTAGTTTCCTGTCAGTGATTTTTACTGGGTGTTTTCTTACTTAAAGGAGATTAAAAAATACTGTGTAACATTTTAAAAGTACCAAGTCATTTACACACACTAATTACTTATCCCCAATCCCCTCTCGTATCACCACTTCAGGGAGAGCAGCCGTCTGCACAGCCAATCAGAGTAGAGGGGGTGGAGTCTCGCAACAAGCGAAGTCATCACATGTGCGACCTGTGCGATAAGGTGATCATTGGCGACTTAGAATGGACAGGTGAGTTTCTGCTCTGGTCAAACCAATGCGTTTTCAAACGAGAAGTAATAACAGGGTTCGTACAAGGTGCTTAAAGTGCTTGAAGTGTTTGAATTTGACTTTAAAATTTAAAGCCTGAAAAAATTCACACAATTAAAAAAAAAAAAAAACCAGTGCACTTTTTTTGGTTATTTCAGTAAATGTCATAAAAATAGCAAGCTAAGTCAGTAGTAGTACTGACCATGTAATGTAAAGATGTTTGAAGACAAGAAATTAAGGAACAGATGAACCGAATCTGATTGATTCAAATTTGTGACTTTGATCATTGATTCACTAGCAAAAGCCACAACAAAATAAAAGAGCTGTTCATTTCAAATTTTACCATTGCTTCTAATGATTTTAACAAGCACGTAGTAATGAAATTGATCTTTGTAAACTCTGAATCTGTTAAACCAATGTGTTGCAAAATGATTCGCTGTTTCTAAGAGCTTCAATCGTATCGCAAATGAGTTGTTTCAGATGGGGTCTCAAAATAGTGTATAGCAAATTATTTGATTGAAATTGACTTCAGAGCGGGTTCACAAATCATTTGACTTGGATTGGGACCTCTAATCGCGTATCGTGAATCATTTGATTTAGATGAGGACTTTGGAGCGGGTTCGCAAATAATTTGACTTAGATCGTTACTTAAAATCGCATATTGCGAATCATTTGATTTAGATCGAAACATCGCATATCACAAATCATTCAATTTAGAATGGGACTTTGGAGCGCGTATCATAAATCATTTGTTTCAGATCAGGAATTCAAATCGTGTATCGCGCATCATTTTACTTAGATCAGGACTTCAGAGCAGGTTCGCAAATCACTTCATTTAAATCGGGACTTCGGAGCAGATTTGTGAATCATTTGACTTAGATTGGTACTTCAAATTGCGTATCGCGAATCATTTGATTGGGATTGAGACTTCGGAGCAGGTTTGTAAATTACTTGTCTTAGATCGTTACTTTAAATTGCATATCACAAATCACGTGATTTAGATCGAAACTTTGCATATTGTGAATCATTTAATTTAAAATGGGGC